>JAVHKY010000063.1:2377500-2547774 GCA_035079385.1 Aspidiotus rigidus | reverse complement strand
GGGCTCAGCAATACGCCCAAAATTTCCATCAAATCAGGGGAAGAACCAACAAAAAAAGAAACAATACATGGCAACAATTTTTGTACAATCACATTTTTAGTACATCAGAGTAATATGCACTACTTCATCAAAAGGTCACCATTAGTGCTGTCGTGATTCACCTACAATACACCATTGACGGAAAAACTATTGATTTTTTCGTATTTATGAAATTTTTCGTATTAATCCATCTCCGACGGCTTGAGCAATATCCCCAATGTTTCCATCAAATCAGGGGAAGAACCAAAAAAAAAAAAAAAGAAGTAAACGGCAACAATTCTTTGTACGAATCACATTTTCAGTGCATCACAGTAATGCACTATTTCATCAAAATGCTATGCCAAACGTTTCAATCACATCAAGGCTAAAACCATAAATAAAAAAGAACAACTGCAACGATTTCGTACTTCCAACGTGCAGTCATATCTCCATTATTCTAATCAAAAAAAGAGAAAAACTAGGAACAATTTCTCGTTTTAGATTATCACATTCACTTCCTTCAATTCGCATTATAATTGAACTCATTCGTGTACTCGTACATCTTCTAACACATTCTTTTACATAATTTCTCGTTTCCTTTACAAAATACGTTCATATCATGATTTCACATAAATGAGCAGTTATAGAATTAATCCTTCTTTCTAAATTACGGCACATACTGATAACGAAGGTGAAAAAATAAATTATTCAAAAAGAACAAATTTATTAATTTGAATGAATTTACAAACCGCATTCATTCGAATTAATAAATTTGTTCTTTTTGAATAATTTATTTTTTCACCTTCGTTATCAGTAAATGAGCAGTTCTTTCAAAGGCATGTTTCAGTACAGAAAAGGACCCAAAACCGATTACACTTGTGCACGTGTACAAAACGTGAATTGTCATCCTTGGAAATATTATCTACCCTTGAAGCGGCGATCAGTGGTCGAGCGGTCAGAAGCGCGGCTGCAACACACGGACATCGTCGTCGCGTCTTCAAAGTCCGCCTCTCACGCTGAACACGCGGCCGAAGTGCGAGTTTCACTGAAATGGAGTTTCGATGAAAATCGTAACATATGTAATATTTTATATACATTCGAGAAGGTACTCGTGAAGAGGAATAATTTTAAATTATTTTTATTAGTTGTACATGGAGATGGTCAGGCCTAAATTTAGGAGTAGGCAAGGTAGGAAGCTGCCTACAGTGGCAGATTTTTTGGAATGGAAAATTTCTCCTGATTTTTTTTCTCTTCATGGTGAGAAAAATGAAAAAAGAAAATTTCTCCACTCACAATGATTATTTATCGTGATAATATCAATTTTCAAAAGAAGATCCTGATAGCGGGCTGAATATGCAAACTGTTGAGCTAACCTGCTAACACAAGGGTAGAATACCTGTAAGAGAGCGGTAAGTTCTTGGAGACGGAAGAATTTTCCTAATCCCTTGGAGAAAATATGAAATGGGGCGGCAGGTTTCGAACTAATGGATAGTTTCAAAAGCGATAGATTTCATTTACATTTCCATATCATTTCAGTGAAATTTTTAAAATTTTCATCAATTGTCAGACGTTTACTTGATAATCAAACAAACATGATCAGTACAGTCGTGTTGTGGAAAAGAGAATTTCAGAAGAAGGTCAGCGAGTAGAGCAATCACCCGGTAAGCGAAAGGTCTCGGGTTCAGATCCCACCGGGGTGGTCAAATTTTTTGCTCGAGTTTTTCATTTACCAACAACCACTCTTCTTTAATATCACTCCTGCAAGTCTTTCGAAAAGAGAATTTCTCCATTACGCGTTGTATGCGTTTCATCTCGCCTACTTAGTAAAAGAATGGCTCATAATGCGGTCTGAATAAATTGTAACTTCCAATATGCGTAAGGAGGACTTTCCTCGATCAGAGACCGAATTCGGTGATTCAGTAAAATATACACATGCATCTGCACGTAATTATATTATGTACTTACCGAATGCAATAATGAGTGAAGGTGATATTCGGTGAGGCTTAAATCGCATCTCCCTTATAAATACGGAATTTCCTCATCCCAGCAGATGACGTACATTCGATACCCTAATAAATTATGTATCAGATAAGTATGAGACGTAGGAATAAGTACCTATATTTATTATGTTGTTGGTATTTAAAAATTTTGGTATAGCAAAGGCAACCCTATAGCGTATATTTCGTTTGTATAAGTAATCGAAATCGAAACGAGTGCAGGAGGTGTAAAAGTGAACTCCTCATTCATCAGATAGTGCGATTCGTCTCTTTTTATTTTTTCACGCCCTAAGAAGTTTTCTCTCTCTCACTCTCACTCTCCCTCTCCCTCTCACTGTTTCTCTATGTTATTTCTTCCACATTTAATGTTTTGTAGACAGTGTAACATTCGTACACGCAACATTGTGTCCTTGTTTTTCTTTAATACGTCCGCTCTCCTACGTTTCCATTTATTTTACTTTACCACTGAGGTTACAAAAACGTGAAGTAAACGGAACGCAATTAAAGTGGCCTTATATTTCTCACGCGCTCGGGTGCTAGTTGGTGGCGCGGGTGCGTGTCGCGACGAAGGGAAGCCGAAATTTTTATTACTGTAATCTAAATAAAGGGAGTAAAAATGCAGAAATTCTTCTGTCTTACGGAAGATACAAAGGCCAGACGTACATTTTGCACCCTTCGCGCCTTCCAACGACCGTATTTTTATCAACCCCCTCTGAACTTTCTCTAGAGTTCAAATTTAGAACGTGTCTCACGTAATTTTGTCGCTCGTCTCTTTTTCTCTCCGTTCTTTTCGTTTTTTCTTTCAAATATTCTCTTTCCTTCTTCTGTACACCAAAAACGTAATGCCGCTTCAAGTTCTCTTTCTCTCACTCTCACTCTCACTCTCTCCCTCTCTTTTTTTTTCAGCACACTTCCAATTCGCAGCTCCTTACTCAACCCACGTTATGTAAGTATATATAATTTGCCCACTCCCATGAGTGTCTTAACTCAGTCGGCTACTTGTTTTCCTTCAAAATTTACGCTTCCTTCTCTCGCTGACTAATTATACGCTTTTTTCAACCAGTACACTTCTTGCCGCCGTTACTTTTGGGGTTGATTTACGCAAGCTTTATCTTATAAGAATTGTACAGCCTGAGGAAGAAGATAAAAATAAATTATTATACAAATATGACACCATCTACATTTTGATTATTTAAAACTTGTCACTTTGTAGTTTACATAGTATTTAAAAGTTTTTATTAGTCTCTCTTTTTTTTTCTTTCTTTTTCTTACTTCTTCTTTTTTAATTTTGCTTCTTTTGTTTTTCTCTTCTTTACTCACCTCATCCGTTCATTCTGTAGGAATACTGTATCTCATCTATGGAAATGAGTAGAGCTACAAAGGTAGAAAAATGATTGATATGAAATTTCAAACGTAAGATTCGCGGATATTTTCAACGCCACATCCAATGCCGTTTTCCGTTTTTTGGTAGGACGTCAGGTTCTTAAGCAATCATGTAAAACATTCAAGAATATAAAATTCATATTGAAAATAATGTGTAATCACTAATCAGATGAATGATACTTAATATGAAAATGTAGATTAAGCGTTCTTCTATACACGCAAAACAGAAAAAAAAAAAATCTGGCGTAGCCAAATAAATACAGATCATGTTTCATGTCTCTTATAGTTAATCAGTCATCTTGAAATATTCTAATCTAGGCTTCTACTAGGTCAAGCGCTCGCTCGTGAGATATTACTTCACTTTTGCTCTTACTTTCATTGAACTACACACCTTTTGTGACGCTTCTGAGAAAGCCTATAGAGCAGTTATCTACGTTTGTGGGAAAAATATTTTGAGCTATTTTCGTGGGGCGAAAGTCTGATATGATATATTTTGGCCTATCACCTTTCAACGTTCGTGGAGCTCACTCACGGTCGCCCCTTTCCTGGTTTAGCATAAGACTGATATAAAATATTTTGGGCAAACGGCTTTCGTGGGGCCTGGTTTAGCACAAGACATACGAAATATTTTGAGTTATCACTTCTCGTGGGGTTCACTCGCAAGTCTCGAATGAAATAATGACGAGAATAAGGGTGGTACACAGGCTTGTCCGGTAATTTCCAGGAAAATTTCCTGAGTTCCCACTTTCTCTGCTTCATGCAGTATTATACTGGGATAATACTAGCACTTGGCTTAAGCCTAGTACGATAGGTCGAGCTAGTATAAACTACTAACATAGACCTTCTAAGGCAGTAGTATAAAAGAAGCCTAAACCTAGTGTAAAGCTAGTATAAAGGAAGCTTGGACTTAGTGGGTACAAGCACAGTATAAAATGTCAAATAGAATAACTTAGCTAGTCTACTAGGCTAGTATAATGTATATTGGGGCTAGTATAATGAAGCCTAGTATAATAAGCTATTATATTTTATATTCGGTCTGGGTTTCACAGCCCTTCTTAGCTACTTTACATCTAGTACACTGTATATGTATAAGACTAGTATAAACCCAGTACAGAAAACAACTTGGCTTTGCCCGCACTCCTTAAAAAGACAATTTTTTTTTTTTTTTTTTTTCGAATTTAGACGTTTCGCTTGTAACCATTATCAAGAGAATCCAACATAAAACTGAACGTAAATCATACAAAGAATCAGAAAGAAACATTATATACAAAAATAGATACCTATTCGAAAAAAATACAGGTCAAGTATTTGCCTGTACCGTATGTATGTGACTAATCACCGACGAGTAGAACGGTTCCATTCGTAGAGTATCGCTGACAGTATTTTCCAGTTTCATTATTTCATTTATTTCACAAATTTTACGCTTTTCACAATTTTCTTCATGAGACAAAATTGTAACTGATAATGGTTACGAGATAACCGAAACGTCGAAATTGAAAAAAAAAAAAAAAAAATGTCGTCTTTTTAAGAAGTGCGGGCAAAGCCAAGTTGTTTTCTATTCTTAATTTATCCTTACACGAACAAAATTTCTTTCTTCAATAAACCTAGTATAAAAGCTGCTAGTATACAAGAAGACGCACGCACACACGCGCACCCAAATTTTGAAACTAGGGCACGGGTCGAAGCATACAATATTCCGGATTCCTAGAGCTAGTATGAAGCTAGTATAAGCCTATAGTATACCAGTAGTTTACTGCATAGGTCAAGAAAGATCTTGCACGCACGCAAGCACGCACATTTTTTCAAAATTAAGGTAGGGCTAAGAGAAAAAAATTCCAAGTCCCAAGATCATCTGCACGCACGCGCGCGCACGTAAATTTTGAAATTAGGTTAGGGTCATACACTGGTGCAGAAATACTTTTTTGCGGCCCAAACTTCTAAAATTAGTATTAACCTTTTTTTTGGGTTGCAGGTTCGAATTTTGGCGTCAGTTTTGTTTTAAAGTTTCACAAACATGTTTTTTTTCTGCCAAGAAACTTGTTTTTTAGATGTTTTTAATACAAAAAACAAATTTTCTGGGTTGAAAATGTGAGTGTACTTTTTGAGTCGCTGATTCCAAATTTGGCGTCAGATTTGCTTACAAACCACAACAAACGTCTTTTACAATGAAAAAATATGTTTTTTTTTTATGTTTTTTGATAAGAAAACATGTTTTTGTGGTTGAGAAATATTTTTTTTTTTCAATTGAAACAACATTTTTGTTTACTGACTGCAACAAACTGTATTAATAAATAATGGTCATTTCTGATGAGGGAGCGCTGTTGTTCCAAATATTACTGTATTTTTCAACGAAGGAAAACGAAACAAGTGGAGAAAAATATCTCGTAAATTTAATTTAAGATTAAGTATTAGTTCTTGAATGTCATAATTTCATGATTTTACATTGTCATATTGTATGAAATACACCCGTCAATTACACTTTAATATTTACGATTCTCATAACAATACAAATTTATTCAATAATCCCATTACGATCACATTTACTCATACGTCTTGTTACGAATCTCTCTCGATATCCAACCTTCCAAATTTTCCGTTAACGGTTACGATCATATTGTTTTCTACATATTCTTCCGAACCTCTTTCGCTATTTTTTCCCGATTATCGGTTACAATATTCCACATCCTTCCATTATTAATTCCCTATATAAGCTCTTCCAGCCAGCCTAATCGGAGAGTTCGAATTTTAAAATACGATTTCGTTGACGTCTTCGGTATGTTATCATGTTTCCCGCGAATTAATCTAATTATCATTTCACGTATTGATTTTCTTAATTATTGCACTGTTTTCACGTTCGCGCAGTTATTCGTTAGTTTCGCCCTTTTTACGTAAATGCTTTTCTCATTATTATTACCGCGTTCATTTCAATTCAAATGAGTCCATTTCAATTATACTTGATCGCAATCAACATGTGTTTCCTCTGTTCTCATTAAACCCCCTTCGTTAAGTGATCCCTTATCAAACTCATGCTCTAGGGATCTCTTACACATATTATATCATAATCTATTTTTCCATATAGAGTAGGTAGCTGAGGCAGTATCCTGCACGTTGTTGTTCTTTTATCTTTGGGTGGTTAGCGAATGATTTTATACGTTTTGCAGATCGGATTTTTTTGAAAGTATTATGAGTAAGTAGAAGAAAAAATGAGCTTTCTACTTCTTTTGAAAGTATGAGAAACAGGCGAGTGAAAGAAGTGCGACTACCGGAGGGATTTTATATCATTATTATATATAAGTTAAGATTATTAGGATGATAGATAAGTGATTCGATTTTCAGGAAGCGGCAAATTGGCACTTTCAGAGTGTTGGATATAGGGAAATTTCAACTAGTGGAACTGGGTGGCGTACGCAGAGTATGGACGGTGAAAGATCAAAAATTGATGGCAACTGTTGAGCCATTTACAACAATTATAAAGGATGTTCACACAGCAATTGAGCATAAGGATGAGACGAAAACGTATACGAAGGTTCATGAAACGTATTCGAATATACCAATGTCAAGTGAAGACGGTGATATCAAACTGCCTAGGCTGTGCGGGAAAAGCAAAAAAGAAGTGTATTCGTAGCGTCGTTGTTAGGCCTATAACTGCTGCTGAATTAAATGACCGCGGCCAGGTTGATCTAATTGACTACAGGATTCTGGCAGATGGTCAATATAAATGGGTGCTCCACTACAAAGAACACCTAACGAAATATTCGTTCCTCCGACCGTTGGAATTTAAGCAAGCATCGTTAGTTGCTAAGGAACTGCTCTTAATTTTTTTGACATTTGGCGCACCAAGAGTACTTCAGTCAGATAATGGGCAAAAATTCTGCGCGGAGATCATCACGGAATTAGCAAAATTGTGGCCGGATTTAGTTCTAGTCGATGGCAGACCGCGATATCCACAGCGTCAGGGGAGTGTCGAGCGAGCATACGCTGTTGTGGAAGACTCTTTGACTGCTTGGATGAGAGACAACGAGACTGCCAAATGGGTCACCGGTCATCCGTTTGTTCAATGGGGTATGAACGTTGTTTATCACAAAGAGATCTAGATGACGCCTTCCGAGGCTGTTTTTGGTCAAAAAGCACGCGTTGGATTAGCAGCAAATGCGTCACGAAAATTTTTAAAGAAATTAACGCCCGGTATGTTGGAGGAAGATTTAGAAGATATGTTATTTAGCAGCCCAGAAGATGCTGAAAACAATTTGAATCCTTTCGCTGCAACAGAGGTCTGATTGTACTGCCTAATGTACTAATAAAAAGAACGTTGGTTTTGGGTCATTCAATTATATTGCAGGTTCATGCGGAGGTTCCAGTTGTTGAGGAGGTTCACGTTGTTGAAGAGGTTCACGTTGTTGAGGACACTCAGGCACTTGCTTTGTTAAGATTTGGACACTCCCAAAATTGAATTTATTACAACTGGAGAAATGGAATTAGAGGAGATGGTGAAATCGGTTAAAAGAACTCTTGATGAAGGAGTCAGCAGTTCCGAGGTGAGTTGTGCGTCAAGCCCGGGCTCCAATGCACCTCTGCTTACCACGCCGGCCAAACGTGCGACAATAATATTTCTAGTACTTGAAATTTCATTATGTAATTCGCTATATTTTTTTGGAATTTCTTTTTTTTTTTTTTTAAATCAATTAATTACCCTCTCTAAGCACTTAAAATTTCATAATTCATATTATTCATTTCCTTTTTCATCACTCGCGAACTTTAGCGTCATTTGCTATATTTTTTTCGGAGTTCATTTGTTTTTAAATCAATTAATTACCCTCTCTAAATTTTTTGCCCACATATTCCAATACATTTTTCTATGCATGAATTCGGCAGAATTTCTTTTCAACTGCGCGCACTTTTCGGATGCACAATACTAAAAATGATAAATTGCTGAATGCGCGCATTCTACACTCAAGTATTGCCAATTGCGCGCACTCGTCAGTATTTTGCGCATATTTGGCAACCCCAATGCCGACTGCGCGCTGTCACCAAAGTGGTCAATGACTGCGCGCATTTGGTAAAATTGCTGAAGAATGCGCGCATTGTGCAATTGCCCGAATTCGGCGTAACATATATTTTACAACGACAAGGTTGACAATACAAGGGATAAGACTGAAGATGGAACAAGTTGAAGAAACTGTCAAACTGAAAATAACTTTCTAGAACAGAAGAATAATAATACATATTTCAACCTGTCTGTGATACCTAATAATATAGAATATTCATTGATGGATACATGCACCTATGTGTGAATATCTATCCTGACTTATATGCGAAGCTAGGCTCAGAAAGATGGAAGATTAAAAGTATAACAATTTATTTTTCTCCAGAACTGGAACCCTTGGAATGAAAAATCGATCGTTAAAGGTAATTATTTCAAAATTCCTTACAGTACCGTGCTATACGACTTCTCACATATAAACATGGTGCGAATGAGATGTAGCTGGCGGGAAAACAACCGAAGATTTGCGTCAAACTGCAGAATAATAGAAATTCATGCAGAATACACGTAAAGATTGCTGACCCACGATGTACGGCTGGTGAATGATTACTATTATTAAAGATGTCCAATTACGGTTTGATTATAGTGTACAGTTTACGCGAATTTCGTAAAATATATAGAATCCTTCACGTTATTAGATTCCGAAGAGGTTGACAAGAATGTGTGGCGGGTATACTATATATATAAAGAAGGTCAATGAGTGATGGTGAACGTATTTGTAAAAAGAAATTGAAGGGTTGTTATATTTTTAGGTGAAATACTCTCTATAATATAATTATAATCCGCTTTAAGCGCTAAGTGAGCGGAGAAATCAAAAAATTGAAAAATTTGTTGTCATCAATTTCAGTTGTCCTCACTCTTTTACTTTTTTTGATTAATAAGGCCTCATGGATAAACCTACCTATTCCGTAAAAATAACATCAAAAATTTGTATAAGCTGTAGAAACTTTTCATGGACTGCGATCAATGATCTAAACATTGTGCTTTCGTCATCAAGATAACATTTTGCCCATTTATTTTTTTATTTTTATTTTTTTCCAATTGACTAGGTAAATTTATTCTCACGCTTTTATGCATATCTGAGGAGCTAATGCAACATAATATATAAGATTCGCCTTGAAAATTTTCTCAACAGAACTGTATTAGGCGAATGAAATTTGAAGTACAGGTATGCAATTGAGTTTATATCGATGCAGATAAATTTTGTAATCCGAGTACATAGTCTATCACCTATATAATATAAACAAACTTTACTAGCAAACACACAGTGTATGCACAAACATACACATACGGTAAACAAGAATTTTTTTTTAAACAAAGCTTTAATAACCACTAAGAAATTTTTTATTAGAAGCGACGTTTCGATCGCGCCGGGTATCATTTATGGGCACATACTGAAGTCAGAATACTACGGTAAACATACAAAAGAAAAGAGATGTGGTCGAAAGCACGCGATTACATGTTCTTACTACCATCATGAATCATAGATTTATAAATATTACAGAAACCATTAGTGTCAGTTTTAAAATTAATACTGTCCTTATCCTCCAAAATTTTGATGACTTCCATGATTTTTCTATTCTTAGTATTATTCTCTTTACTTATAATTTTAACATTATCAAAATCAAATTCATGTCCTTTCTCCATAGAGTGTGAGGACAAACCAGTGTGATCATCCTTATTCTTTAGGTCGTTACGATGTTGGGAGACCCTATTCTTCAGGAGTTGACATGTCTCCCCCACGTAGACGCCGGGACAGTCCAAACAGGGTATACGATATACAACGTGTCCTCACACTCTATGGAGAAAGGACATGAATTTGATTTTGATAATGTTAAGATTTTAAGTAAAGAGAATAATACTAAGAAAAGAAAAATCATGGAAGTCATCAAAATTTTGGTAGATGATGCGGCGTTCTAACGTCGTCGCGAAACGTGCGTCTACCTTGTATTTCCTCCCTTGGAAAATATAATTTTATGTGCATCTCTGTAAAGTTTCTTTATTATTAAGATAAGAACAGTACTAATTTTAAAATTGACACTAATAGTTTCTGTAATGTTTATAAATCTATGATTCATGATGATAGTAAGAACATGATGTAATCGCGTGCTTTCGACCGCATCTCTTTTCTTTTGTATGTTTACCGTAGTATTCTGACTTCAGTATGTGCCCGTAGATGATACCCGGCGGAATCGAAACGTCGCTTCTAATAAAAAATTTTTAAAGTGGTTATTAAAGCCTTGTTTAAAAAAAAATGTTCTTGTTAATGTTCATCACCACGAAGAAAAATCTGCTTAATCAATTGTTCACATACGGTAAAATCTGATTTGCGGATTAACTAGCAGAAAATATAGAAGATCATGGAAAAATTTCTCTAATTGCCTTGGCGCTAGTCAAAACGATCATCTGATGTATTCGTTTTTAAATTACCTTTCGAGAAAATCTTGTGCATTCCCTTATGCATATTTCAGGCATACCGTAACGATACCGAGAGGAGGTAAAAAACTAGTGCCCGATGACTAAAGAAGATAGATGGTTACGCGCTGTCAATTTGATTTATGCATTATAATATGCCCTGGTGGCTGCCATGTATATTAGAGTTACCGTGCCCAATACCACGCCAGCCATTTTACCGTCGAGTCGCGTTCAATTCAGTTCCATTTGATCTAAAATACACTATTGGAAGCTGAAAGCCATTCATTACTGTCATACAAGCAAGATTAACGCCTAAATTATTAAGGCGTGGCATGGCGACTGGTGAAACTCACTGTGCATCGATGTTTCAACTCAGAAGATTTACTCGAATTTGTTCTTTTCTTGTTTTCACTCCCCCTCTCACCCACCTCCTTTCTTCTTCTGTTCTAATCTTTTTACTTTTTAATTGTGATTCTATTCCCCGTCGCGTTGACAATATTTATTTTTTAAATCATGCTTGATTATAAAAATTGTTGAAAGAGTGTTATAGAAAATATTTATATTTTTGTCGTCGCGTACAATAGTTCGCAAATAATTAGAACTGTACCCATAATATTCCGTATCACACAAAAAGCCAATTTTCACCCGTTTCTCTGGGTGAGAGTGATGTGGATAAAACCAAAATGAAAAACATCACGAGTAAAAGATTTTATCTTTGAATGGTATACAACTAATTTCCATCTCTAGTAGCGATTTCAACGTAAAAGTAATTCTTTTTTCCTCTCTCAAACAGATACCCTTGTCTCTCGAAATTATCGAGTTGTACTTCATACGTATATCGTACGTACTTTTGGGGGTCCTCAATGAGTAAGTTGCGGTTCAGCCGTAGACTCGCAGAATATGGTTACATATACATACATACATACATACATACATACATACATACATACATACATACATACATACATACATACATACATACATACATAGATACATACATACATACATACATACATACATACATACATACATACATACATACCTACATACATACATACATACATACATACATACATACATACATAGAAATATAAAAAATTTTCAAATTGTTTCAGAGGCGAGAAATGGAATAGAGGAAAAATAATATCAAATGAAGACCAAAGAAAGAATTTCTAGAATCACCAAACAATTACTTTTTAGATAGCCATTCAAGTAATAGTGAAAATGAAATATTTTAAAAACAGTGGCGACAAGCATCTTCGTTTCTCAACCTATGGAAGTGTTACACTCATAGTAAAGAAATAAAAAACATCTGGTTGGAGGCCTCTCTCGCCCTCAAAACTAAATGACTTCCGTATCACCTTATCTGAATCCTGTCTCAGAAACATTCCTTCGCCATTTTTCTCATGCGTGGTCTCATTTAAAAATCTGTTGTGTATATGTTCGTAGTATCATGCTATGCAGCATGTGCTCGTCACTTTTACATTTCTTCATTAGTCTAAGTTGAGAACATTAGACTTCTGAGAACGAATTCGTCATTGTTACTTGTCGAGGTCGTCCCCACACATAATAATTCATTGGTATTGATGTTGCGTAGCGTGTGAATAATTCAGGCGACGTTTGTTGTGCCGATGAGGAGATTCAATTTGGAGAACAAAATTATATACACTGTGTACACGTTGAGGTACACAATATACATTATGTACGATTTTGTTGGGTATTTTCTAATCAAAAACTTTATCGATTTGTATACATCGACTGGCGAACGTAAAAGTTATGTCTGGTTTCAAGTTCTTCTCAGAGTTTTAATGTAATGAAAAAACTGTCTTCTTTCTTTCCCCTCCTTTTTTCGATCTCGTTAAACAAATATTTTATATGCTTACAAACGAAGACCATACCTGCACATAGTAAAAAATTCATATCAGTCGATTTCGAAGAAGCGGACCTAGTCTGATTGCATTTACAGTGCAAGATGACATAAAATTGCGCTCTCTTATTGCACAACCAAATTGTGTTGAGACATCGAATTGGATGAACTATTTGAAAAGTATGTACGTCAAGGGTTCATATGCTAAATTTTATGATGAAGGTCGCAGAGTACAGTTATGGAACTTGGCTAATGTACCAAGAGTCAAAAACTTGCAGGCTCTTGCTCAGGGAGCAAGAGTTGCGGGAGACCCGCGACTCATGGTTTCGCGCGTTTGCAAGAAATATGAAAGGAATATGTAAATAATATGAAAGGGATAAAGATCACATAATTTACCGAGTCCCATTGAGGGCTATAGAACAATCAAGAATTTCTCAGTCCAAAGGGTCACGAATTTCCAGCGATAAGAGTAAAGAAGATCACTAATTTTTCCAAGTCCCATAGAAGGCTATAAAACAGCCAAAATTTTTCCCAAGTCCCGGAGTTACGCGTCTCTCAGCGATACAGAGGAACAAGGAATTTTTTTTTCTAACTCCCATAGAAAACGATATAGAGGAGCCAGGAATTTTTTCAAGTGCCAGCGTTGCGTATTCGCGAAAATTTTTCCAAGTCCCATAGAAGACTATACAACAGCCGAAATTTTTCTAAGTCTTTATACTAGCCAATAAAGGGGTATAGAAGAACCCGGAATTCTCAAAGTCCCTATTCTGGCCCATATAGGGGTATAAGATAGTTATAGAAGAGCCCGGAGTTTTTCCTAAGTCCTTATACTAGCCCATAAAAGTTCCGTCAGCGTTACACCCCACAGCGTTATGCCTACGCGGACAGAATTCCTCTGTGAGCCCCCAGTAACTAAACGGATGGCGGGTCTCCCTTTTTCAAGTTCCACAGATGACTGTACAGGAGCCGCGAGAAGTTGTCAAAGTCGCATGGGAAATCCCCCCCCCCCCCAAAAAAAAAAAAGAAAAAAAAAGAATCCCCAAAAACAAAAAATCTGTAGTATCGAAGAAAATGTAAAAAAAAAAAAAAAAAAGGTCCTTTAAACTTTTTTTGGATTGTTTCCTCTCCCAAAGTGATAGGCTGGATCCGCGCCTGTGAATGCAACTATATTATTCTTTAGCTCTTTTAAGACTATATTATTCTTCGACTAGACCGCTTTTACTACATTTTCAGTTAAAAAAGCCACATTTCTCAGTGTATACAAACGAATAAGTATAACACAAAAAATATGTACAAAAACAATGAACAACTGTAGCACTAAAACACACAAGCTAAAATAACGAGGTAAGTTCCTAACAAAGTCGTTGCGAATCACGCTCAACAATCCGTTTTATTGAACAACCTATTGAACAGCCAATGATCTGTCAGGTGAGCGGCTTGTAAAAGGAAAAGAGGAGCCTTTGTTTATTGCTATGAAATCGATTGAGAAATAATTATGAAAAATTTTGATAAATCTAGGAACAAAATTATGAATTTTCATATTTATCATACTTGATTTTTTTATAATGAATATATTTATACATGTTATAATATTCACAAAAATATTTCAACTGATTTTTAAAAAAAGTTCATTTACTTAAATTCGAATTAAATTTTTTAATATCACTAATGAATTTAAATTTATCATCTTCAAGTATTACTCTCCTGCCGTACAACGTTGTGTTGACGTTCTCGTATAATATGCAAAAACAACGATCCCCGAGGTGAGGTCTTCCGCGCAATTCATTGTGAGTGTGTTAGTGATGAAGCTTCACAATCACATACTCCTACTATCACAATCGGGCGCATATACGCTGATTTTTTTGACGTATAAGCGCATCGTAATGTGCCGATTATTATTGATTTCCAAATTGAAAACTAATACTAGAGAACAACCATAGTGATCTGATGTTTTTCCGAACACATTTTTTGATTCGTTTTGATACGAGTACTTTTTCATAAACGTTATTTTTCCATATATGTCAATTTAACTTGTACGTCAGTTTTATAGACCCGCAGACCATTTTACAGATGACGCAGACCGGTATCGGCAGACTGCGCAGACAAATGGGAGAGGAAAAGAATATTGTCTCTTAAGAAGCTTATGAGATAAAAATATTCGAACATTGTTATTTCTGAACCCTCAGGGAAAGATACGTCTTGGACATTTTAAAATGACTTTAATTCTTTATTGTACTTCTAAATTGTCCCTGGATAGTTCTGGACAGATTTGCGCATCCTCTTCGCGTACCTTTGAGAATTTTCTCTCTGTTTCAGACCTAAGAATTGCGCGTTTTGCGCATTAGGCGCATCAAGTTTTTATTTGACATCTAAGATTTGCACACACTGCTTTGCGTACCAGGCATATACTGCATACCTTTGTCGAGTTTTTCTACTATAATCCTATTCATATAAATTGTTAGCTTCCTACACGTATCTGATCAATGTGAAAATTAAAAACGCATACGTTAATGACAAAGAAAAAGGGGGAAAAAAAACACCACCAGAATACTAAGAAAATTAAAGCAAAAGACTAAAATTGGACGCAAAGATGAAGGGGTACAAATGAGTCAATACTGAACCTCATCCATTTATCCATACTCCTTACACCCTTACATACGATCACTAAAAGGAGTCCCGAATCTCAATAGTGCATCACTACTCTCTGGAATTCAAATTTATTCATTAACACTTCGCAAGTTGATTTTATTAAACGCAGAAAAAGGCAATTATGAAATGATGTTTTCTCGCTTTACCCTCGCCATACTCGAATATATTTGTTTGTGAACACTATTTATGTGAATAAAACTGCTGGTCACTGCGTATCTCAAAGGCCACAAGATCTAGCCATCACAAATAATATTGTTTGTATTCAGAAATTGTTGGTTCGTCCGTACATAATTTGCGTACATAATTTGCGTTGACGTTCGAGATTAGACTTTGAATCATTTTGAATGTATGCACAAAATTCCTATCATTCGATCACTTTCCTAACCATTATAAGAAGATTAACACTTCGATATTATACCTTTCTTCTGGCACAACTATCAATGTACAAGGAGAAAAAAAAAGGAAAGTGATTAAAAAAAGTGAAAAAAAAAAGAAAAAAGAATAGAAGAAACTGAGAAGTGGACAAAAAACTATCAAGATCTGAAATGAAGAGAAAAAAAAAATAGACAAAGTATCACGTTGAACTGAAAACAAAGCATCACGGCACCCTGTTGTTGTATCAGACCTTTCCATTGTGTAGATAGAATATCACCTCATCTATACCACTCTTAGTATCCTTTTTGCATCAAAAGAGAAGTAAAACTAAGACAAAAAAAAAAAAAGAAGGTAAAAGAAACGAAAGGCGACACGCAATAAAAGGACTACACTTTCACTTGTATTAGGTTTACTTATAAAATATAGTTGTGTAATTCTAATCCTTTTGAAAAACATTCCCGTAGTCTGATCTAGGTAGGAAGAGATATAATTTTTCCCTGTTCTTCTCTTCTTCTTTTCATTTTGACATATAATGTTCTATTTTTTGCAAGGTCTTGTATAGTCTCTCCTTTTCTTTGATAAAATATCCACATACCGCAGCTATCAGATAGGTCGACTTTTTTAGTTTTTCTTTCTCTTCTCGAACACCCCTACATCGTTCTTTAAAGTGAGAATTCTCTCTATACATCGGTTTTGGAAATAAAGTTTGTCTATTTGGTTCCTACTTTCCTCTATTCTTCAAGCAAGAAGAATGGATTGTGTAACCGGAAATAAGGAAAACATATATTTTCTGCCTTTTACTCGGTCATTCTTTTAACAGGGAACCTGTTTTATGGGGGGCTATTTGAGAAATCTGGCGTCCGCCGTGCGCCGTCCAGCGAAAAACTTAGAAAAATTTCGACCCTCGAGCCATATATGATAGGAGAGGGACTTAGAAAAATTTCGACTCTCAAGCTATATATGATAGGAGGGGGACTTAGAAAAAATTTCGACTCTCGAGCTATAGATGATAGGAGGGGAACTTAGAAAAATTTCGACTCTCGAGCCATATATGATAGGAGAGGGACTTGGAAAAATTTCGACTCTCGAGCTATAGATGATAGGAGGGGAACTTAGAAAAATTTCGACTCTCGAGCCATTTCGACTCTCGAGCTATATATGATAGGAGGGGGACTTGGAAAAATTTCGACTCTCGAGCTATATATGATAGGAGGGGAACTTAGAAAAATTTCGACTCTCGAGCTATATATGATAGAAGAGGGACTTAGAAAAATTTCGACTCTCGAGCCATATATGATAGAAGGGGGACTTAGAAAAATTTCGACTCTCGAGCTATATATGATAGAAGAGGGACTTAGAAAAATTTCGACTCTCGAGCCATATGTGATAGAAGGGGGACTTAGAAAAATTTCGACTCTCGAGCCATATATGATAGGAAAGGGACTTAGAAAAATTTCGACTCTCGAGCTATATATGATAGAAGAGGGACTTAGAAAAATTTCGACTCTCGAGCCATATGTGATAGAAGGGGGACTTAGAAAAATTTCGACTCTCGAGCCATATATGATAGGAAAGGGACTTAGAAAAATTTCGACTCTCGAGCTATATATGATCTAGGCTTCCTTGAATTTTCAATACCAAATCTCATTCGAATCATAAAACAGGTTCCCTGCGTTCCTCGTTTAACTTCGTTAAGGAAGCCGTAATTTTTATATTTTAATGTTGAATATACTCTTATCGAAAACATGTTCTGGAGGAGATAAATAAGTGACAGAGTGGTTATTTACAGGCACGGTGCCGATACTTATAACGTTATAGTGTAGGTACGGCACCAAATCGATTGAATTGGGCGCGCTAACCAATCTCTCCCCGCGAACACACACTAGAAGATTAGCTTCTCGGTAACATTTCCTCAAGTGGTCAACAGAACTAAAATTTCCGCACATTTTCCAGCATTGATGAGAGACGGGGTATTCACCGACTTCTTTCCGCGAGCGTATGACAATAGAAAAGCTTTTCGATGACATTTGCCCTGGAGGTCATCATAACGAGAGCTTGCGCACATTTTCCCGTTTTAATTTAGTTGGGGACTTTTGCCAACCATTTGCTTTGAGCTAACAACTAGAGGGCTAGCTTCATAGCATCGTTTCCTCCACCCCATGGAACAATGAGAAACTCCAAAAATTAGACTGCTTCGATCAGACATGGTTCCCTGCCCCCCACCACACGAAAACACAACATATTGTAGGGGTGAGTTGGTGGTAAATGAAAAACTCGGGCGAAAAATTTGATCACCTCGTCGAGATCAGAACCCGAGATCTTTCGCTTGCCGGGCGACTGCTCTAACCGCTGAGCTACAAGGGCGATCGAGTCTTCCGCGAATTTTTCTTAGTACCAACGACGAGAACTAGTAAATCACTACCCGTAACGGCGACGAACACTCACCCCGCACGTGAGTATTGTGCCTTTCAACATAATATTGTATTTCGAATACGAACATACCGTGCCGACATAATACGTTTTATTCGTAGATACCGTACCTATAATATAACGCTAACCAATAAATGAAGATCATTCATTTTTAATTTCACCTTCAACTTGCGGCCTTCAAGATTCATTAGGTTACACATTAGCTCTGAGGTCAAACTGACGAGTTCGCTTGCTCTACTCATTCACCTCTCCCTTTTTACCCTAGTTTATTTATGTTAGGCTACGATACTATATAAATGAAAATAAGTTCATCGGGCTTTATTTCTTCCGTTCTTTTGTCCCTGCCTTTGGCTTGTATACTGTGTACGAGTATTTGGCTGAGTAACTCACGGCTCACTCGCTTACCCCAGTAGAAATCTAGTATTCTGATGTTGACCTAACTAGACCCAATTTTTAAACTAGTACAGGTCTCTCTGGAGACGTTTCGTAGGTTTTAGATGACTCGTAGCCTAAATTAAAACAAAATTCGGTGTTTACTCTGTTATCAGTTGATGTGACGTCATAGTGATAGAATTTATAAACTTGAGTTTTATTGTTCATTCTACAAATGTGATGCGATCTGCGAAACCATAGGATAAGTCGCACTGGCGGGACCACCCCATGTAAAACTCGCCTCGGAATATAGCGATATCAACATGCAGTTAACCAAAATAATCTCTTTTGAGTAACATATCGTGGCGCAAATATTCGGCAAACAACACCCCATCCATCCATCCATCCATAACATCGTCTCTTATATGGAAGCAGTGAATCACATCCAACGTATCTGAAATTGGTTCACCATCAAGCTCATAACCCGAGTGCAGATAAGAGCTTGTACGACGAAATAAAGAATAAAGAAGAAGGATGTCGAATAAGCCATGCATGAAACTTTTTCTGTTGAAAATTATTTCTCGAGGATCGCTCAACACCTTCGTTTTTCCATCGAAATACGAAATAAGGTCTTCGAACAATGATAAATTCAAAACAATTATAAGATTAGAAATAACACAACGCATACAAAATTACGGTACAAATTTGTGGCTGATTTTCCAACGTTCCGTGGAATTTTCTAATATCAAATTTTAGACACAGCTCACGGGAAGCAGGTACAATACTACTGATTGGCCACTACATACGCCACGCACACTATAACGACAATTACAGGAAAAAATGAGGACTGAATTCATCTATCATTCGATATCCTCGGAAGGGTTTCCAAAGGAAAAACACTCACGCAGTCGCGTGAGTAGTACACGACTTTTCAACCATAATGCAAACATCATTGAGAGAGTCACTCCCTCTCTTTAAATTAAATACCAATGACCTGTCCATCATGTCAAATATTTGTGATGCGATCTGCGAAACCATAGGATAAGTCGCGCTGGCGGGACCCCCCCCCCCCCCTATGTAAAACCTACCTTCATAATACCTAACTACACATGCTATAAACACAAATATCTTCGTGTTGTTTGCCGAATATTTGCGCCACGATATGTTACTCAAAAGAGATTATTTTGGTTAACTGCATGTTGATATCGCTATATTCCGAGGCGAGTTTTACATGGGGTGGTCCCACCAGTGCGACTTATCCTATGGTTTCGCAGATCGCATCACATTTGTAGAATGAACAATAAAACTCAGTTTATAAATTCTATCACTATGACGTCACATCAACTAATAACAGAGTAAACACCGAATTCTGTTTTAATTTAGGCTACGAGTCATCTAAAACCTACGAAACGTCTCCAGAAAAACCTCTCCCCCTCCCCCTGCCCAAACTGCTACGAGACTATAACAGTCGTTTCTGCGATATTTGCAAATTGATATTTCAATAGACCATTTTTGTATCACGTCATAATTTTCATCTCGTTTATGAAAAAGGTATCTACATTAGATATGACTGTAGATACTATATTTGAATGAATTTGAGTATACGTGTCCTGCTGTTTATTGAATCTCCAGATGTTTCATACGAAAAATGTTCATCATTAGTTCTACTTTTGTTAAAAATATCGCAAAAGCTTAACATTCGAAGGGTTCTTCTAATATTTATCAAAGTCTGCAAAATCCTATGTAAACGAGCACTATGCGCGCCAGCAGAGTAGCAGCTTGCAAATGTAAATTTTCCACATATACGTCATCACAAAAATGGTCTATTACCTACTCCCAATATGATTAACCGTAACCTACAGAATCGTATTAACTCAACTGGAAATGCGCTGTGGAATTACTATCAATTAATCGTCGAAAAAATTGTTGGTACCCATCTTCAGATTGAGTCTATAAGTTATCTAAGTCTCAAAAAAATCCGTCCAGTAGTTTTGGAGGAGATCCGCGGAAAAAAAATTTCTGTCAGCGTAAATATAGGCCTATATAAAAAAAAACCTGATTTTTTCATGCTGAAAGTAATACAGGGCCTCCAAAGCGTCGAGAAAGTTGACTGCTTCTTCCCCCTGTCGAACTTGCTACAGATGTAATACCGCACTTTTCGAGCTAGAAAAGTAGGTGAAAAAAAGAGCTCTACAATCATTTTTTCCTATACATTATCCTTAGCCTAGTATTAGTCTAGTATACAGTATATTAGGCTGAGTGGTTTAATTCCTTATCACTTCCGATTCCTGGCGTCTCTCAAAGCTATCTCCAGCTGCTATTCCTCTCGTGCACTCATAAATTGTATTCACGCTATCATGTCACCATTTTCTATGCAAACTCCATCCTAAGATTCTTCATCTGGGAATCCAGCTACAAGGAGATCCCGAAAAACTAAAAAAATCAATGTCGAAGCCAAAGAAGCAACCAACCACCCACCAGTCAACCCCTCATTCCTTCCCTCACGCTTCAACATATTTTCCAAACGTATTAACAAAATACCTCACTTTTCTAGCTAGAAAAGTCGGTAAAAAAAATATAGCCTGGTTCACTTGTTAGTCTAACCTCAAATCTCACTCAAAAAAGCCAGTTTAAATGGAAAATGGTATTTCCACCTCCTGAGACACCTCAAATCAACTATGAACCACTATCAATTATGTATGTAAGAACGTGAACGTTCTTCACTGTCAGTCGCGTCACTCTCCTACTCACGGACAAAGTTCGGAGCTTCGACCATATAACGCTATTCCTCTCTCGTCCTGTTTATCCTTCCGAGTGCAGTCAGCCGACCTGCCTTTCCTTCGGGAACTCGACTTTTTGATTCGATTCTGTGGAAACACAGCATCGCCAGATTTGTCAAGATTTTACATCTTACAAATCGAATCAAAATAACTGAGTCTCCCGGTCTCCAGTAGATGAACGCTGTAAGACTACATCATGCAGTAAGCCGCATTAGCTGGGTACACGGATACACTCCACTCCCCGTAGGTACACGGACCAAGTCCACTCCTGCGTGCGCAGTAAGCCTACACCATGCAGTAAGCCGTATCAAAAAAGTCTACTCCTTATCCTTTTCCTCTTAGCGGTGGAGATGTAAGAACGTGAACGTTCTTCACTGTCAGTCGCGTCACTCTCCTACTCACGGACAAAGTTCGGAGCTTTGACCATATAACGCTATTCCTCTTTCGTCCTGTTTATCCTTCCGAGTGCAGTCAGCCGACCTGCCTTTCCTTCGGGAACTTGACTTTTTGATTCGATTCTGTGGAAACACAGCATCGCCAGATTTGTCAAGATTTTACATCATACATGTATACATGAAAAAATGACGTATAAATCAATAATTAATTAAGAATAAAGTCACCAAGGTAGTCTCGCATCGGCAAACTTGATGAAGATTAAAAAAAATTGTTCTTAATCATTCAAACTCAACTAATAATAATGAAAAAATGAACAACCCGCCATTGCCACTATCCATTCAAAAACAAATTTAACAAAACAAATAAAATTTGACAAAACAAAATTCAAGGCTGTAGGGCTGTAGGAAGCGAGATGCAAGGGTACTAAATTTGAATGAAATATCATCGAAAATAAAATTCAATGGACCTTGGTTAGGAATGAACCAAGAATGAACGTGTTGACTGATAAAAGGTTCTTCATCACTAGAGGTAAAAGGATAGGAAAATCCCCTTCTCGTAACGTAAGCAGCTACTCGCGGCTATTAGTAAGAAGCTACTCGTAATGATGAAAATTTTTTCAAAAAAGTGAAAATTTCTCGAGAACTACTCATCCGATTCTCAAAAAAATTGCAGGTGCACATCTTCAGATATAATACTACAATATGACTGAGTTTCAAAAAAATCTATCGGGTAGTTTCGGAGGAGTTACACGGACAAAAAAATCTTATATATATATATATATATATGTAAGAATCGAACTTCGTCTTTCTCGGCAACAGGTCTCTATTGATCCGAAGACCTTCGTCTTTCCTGCTACCGAGTCTCTATTGAAGGATATCTCAACTACACGTACAAAACGTGAATTAACTGACACTCGCAATCTCTATTCTAATCTCTTATAACAACTACGACTACCTATCCTGTCTGCGAGTGCCAGCGTGCAAGAATATGCAGGAGCATATTCTTATATATATATATATATATATATATAAGGAAGCCGGAAATTTTTTTATGCTAGTTGTGATCTAGAACCTCTAAAACGTCGAGAAAGTTCATTGCCCCCTCGCTCCATTCACCTTGCTACGGGTGTAATACCTCACTTTTCTAGTTAGAAAAGTCAGTAAAACGAAAGCGAAAATTGAAAAAGGGTTTTCCAATTGTACAAATCTACTTTATTAGTTGCTTATACAAGAGTACTTTCGGATGTTATCCCATCATCAGTTGTGTCGCCTGTATTGGTGCTCTACTTATACCTCACTCACTCATTATGAGTTCCGATAAAAGCGAAAAAACCTTGAGACCGCTTACACGAAACTATTTTCATCTTTTGAAGTAAATAGACGAGTAGAAGTTGAGAACACGAGCCACAAAATATCGCGTTCTGCCTTTATATAATATAAGATATGGCTTGACTCATCGTACACGGGATAATCACAATCATTTTGCATGCCGCAAGACCACAACTGTATGGGTGTATCGTCTACTAAAGGAGCACCTCTCTCTCAATCCCCCTCCCCATCGTATGCTTCGCGTCTCTTGGGGGAACACTATAACTTTTTGTTACCACTACTTATCATTTCGTGAGTTTTTATTATTTTTTCGTACTGCTATTTTTCACAGAAAATAAACTTTTCATACAATCTAATCTATTCTTATATTCTGTCGTTGAATGATGAAAAGATATAGAAAGTTATCAAAATGACGAAAAAATGAGCTTCTGGTAAGCGATCAAAGAGACTAATGAATAAAGATAAATTTGTTTAATAATAGTTTCAGATGATGAAGTCATCAATTTTAAATTTGTGATTCACAGTATTAGAACATAGCACCAACCAGTATCTTCTTGAGTCTGTTCTACTTTTCACATTCTTTTCAACATAATATACTACCAAATTACAGAAATAAACAACATTCATAATCACTTACAAAAGCAAAAGAAAACTAAAATAAAATTGTCTTATAAAAGGGCGATAAGGTCGAGTTCTTTGTAAGATATGAATCGAACTCAGGGGAGAGCTTGAAAGAAAGTGAAAGCAAAAAGATGAAATTGCGTGAAATCGCGTAAAACTTACTGTGTATTCGTATCTTCCGGAAGGGAAAGAGAAATCATCTTTTGTGGCGGAGTTGAAGTTCACAATCTGATACTTCGCGAACTCACAATACTTGTTCAGATTTTTATTCAATACCCCTGTGTATACATACACACACACGAACTGTATGTGTATGAGATGACTGTATTTGTGCATTCTTATTTAACACCCTGTCTTTTATAGCAAACCAAATCGACATTAAGCCGGCGGAAGTCCCATGTGATTTCGAGAACTTTTCGACGCGCTTATAAATTTTGATTTTATCACTGTTCGAGTGAACATTTACTCCATTGATGTGTCTGTTTTATTTGTAAAAGGTTGTAAATCGATAGTGTCGTTTTTTTCAAAACAATGAAGCGTTTGCACCAATAAAAACGGATGAGTGATACACCTTTCTTTTTCCCTTCAGGTTTCGCCCACCATAGATTCATACCAATTGTTTTACCGAATTTTCTTCGAAAAAGGAGGTACATATTATAATATTCTCCCTGCAATTTAGTTAAGAATAGTTTTTTTTCTTTTTCTGGTGACCGACTTGAGGAGATATTTTATTCTTTAGAGTGTATTGGATTTCTAGTGTGGGGTATGTTTTCTTTCGCGTTTCAGAGGGTCAATATCACGATTTTAATGGTGGTTCAAAAGCATATTTAAATACATATGTTACGCTCAATTCACGTAATTGCTCATTACGCAGAGAAACGAGAAAATTAGTTTAGAATAAGTCTAGTGGACATCAGTATACTAAGCCTTCATTATAGCAGGCCCAATATTTATTTATGGATGACGTTATTTGTAGGTACAGTACCATCAACAAATGAAACATAATTTATAGGTGACGTGTAACAAGTTGAAGTCTTGACTTTATGCCAAGCAGTCGGGCAATGGTCTAAGTCATGTATGCACTCTGTGTGTATGAGTGTGAGGCAGCACTCAGTAGTTGTAACTCCGGTTTCATCACTCGATATGGACACATTGCAGATTGGACAGATCTGATTATTTCCTTTGCGGGCTCGTTTAGATGTAGTCACTATGCTACTGCCAGAGTTGAGCTTGTGTTTCCATGTTTTTGGGGTGTCACCTGAGTCATTTGAAGGAAAATGTACGTCCGGCGAATCTTTGCACTCATTAGGAAATTCTGCTTCTCTGATTGAAGTTGCTGTACACGTAGATGAGGTGTTATGATGATACCGCGCGTGGAACAGAGAAACGCTGAAAATTGCCCTCCCACTTTCATGTTCCCTTCTGAAAAGGATAATATGGCGACACGGTGCCTCTCTGGCAGTGGCACAGGGACTACATCTAAGCATTCCCGCAAAGAAAATGATCTGTCCAACCTGAAATGCGTCCATATCGAGTGATGAAACCGGAGTTACATCTACTGCGTGCTGCTTCACACTCATGCACACAGATTGCATAGATGACTTAGATCATTGTCCCGAACTTCCGACTGCTTGACATAAAGGTAAGAGTTCAACTTATTACACGTCACCTACAAATAACGTTTTACTTATTTATTCACATGGATTTAATTCCTTTGGTGGTACCGAAAACAGCCAGTAGGCTAACAGGGTGTTCAAATACATAAATACACGATTGATTAAGTTAATTATTATTACTACAAAAAAAAAAAAAAAAAGAGGAGGAGGAGGAGGAGGAGAGAAAAACCGCGCGCGTACACACGCACACACACACACACACACACACACACACACACACACACACACACACACACACACACACACACACACACACACACACACACACACACACACACAAGAAGGGAGCTGTCTCAAAGACTTTACGCGTACGATGGAGGTTGAGGGCACAACAACGAGTTACCTAATTACCGAAATTACCGGAACAGAATGTTCCTACGTGCCGATCGAAAATCGTTAATCCCCTGGGAGAGGATATCCATGTTCTACCTCTCTAAGTTCCCCTTTCTAAATTGTTATAAAGGGTACAAGCCCTTGCCAGGAATGTATGACGTAAGGGTCACTTATGCAGGCTAGACATGTAAAATGTTTCGACAAGTCTCGCGTTTGGGCGCGATATCCTCAAGCTAATCTCCTGGAGCAGAGCAGGATCTTCATGCCCATATAGTAAGTCATATGGGTAGTTTTCGCTCAATTTCTGAAGACTGTATTTCGAAGGCCGGTAATAATTCATTATATTCGATTTCAAAACGTGGAAAATCCTATTTTTTTCGTTGTCTACTCCATCCGGAGGGAGCCAAAACCTTGAAAATCTAAACCTTCACCCGAATAAAGAGAAAGTTGTCAAAAAGTAGTCCAATTCGATAGGTAAATGTGTACAAATACCAAATATACAAACATATCATACAGACAGACAACATTCTACTTTATACACATATAATACAAAATTTCCGTACTTCCGTTAACGGTGAGAAAATAAAAAAAGCTTTTGCAGCGCGAAAGCAAAACCGACTTTCCTTTCTTATTTTCCTACATCCCTACTTCTTTTTCCGTTTCGTTCATATTTACTTAATCGTTTTCGTTTCCAATAGCAAAATAACTTCGTTTTCCAAAACGAGCACATTTTCAAAGCTTGCTAAGCATTATTTTTATATTCCACGACGCGCAAAACCAACTGCAATACCTCCTAAAGTCGGTAACATTTTCATTTTCCATAGCAACATTTTTACTCTTTTCAACGCGAGTTGGTTAACGAACTGACGTTAGATTTACCGCGCTCCGAATTTTACTAAATTAAAATAGAAAAATCTCAAAAACTACCAATCCGATTTTCGAAAGAATGACCCTATTCTCTAGTACATACATGAAACTTCAATAATTCTCAATTTCATATACAAATCGGCCCAATCCCAATTCAGAGAACATTTGTGCAAAAAAATATTAACGGTGTCGGTTGCGTAAGATATTTTGACAACGAATGGACGAAGCGATTTTGCGCATGGAACTTTACACACCACGATCCTTTTCGCTGTTGATTATTTTGTGCAGACTCTTCGTAAGCATAAATAATTACGTTGTACAAGTTCGCATTAAATAGCGAGATTACCGTTAGGAGATTCGGTTTTTTTTTTCCTTTTTCTTAATGCCCAATGAAAGAGGCAATAGTAGATTTCTATACAAGTTGGAAAAGTAAGCGCTCGTGCTGCAACAGTTGCAACTCATCGGCAATCGCTTACTTTTCCAGTGCGTATAGACGCTATTTTTCCTAATACGTGCGAAAAAGTGAAATAGTGAAGAAATGAAATTAGAAACAGTGAAGAAATGAAATTAAAAACAGTGAAGAAATGAGATTTTCCCCACTGTTCCAAAGCACGTTTGATAGCGTGACGCACGGTGGGGCAATCACCAGTTTTGCCAACGCTTTTCACTTAAGAAAACGAGCGCTTTCATAGCACGTATTAGGAAAACATACTTTTTTGACACTTGTCAGTGCAATATAATAATTATATTCTATAGATAAGCGACAAAAGCGAGTTCGTGTCGTTGCGGCACGAGCGTAGCGTGTGGAGCAAATTTTCTTAAAACATTTTTTTTTAAATACATGAAGCGAAAGTGCTCCGTCCTATCGTGTTCGTTTTTCGTAGGGAAACATGCTGTTATCAGAACCGTGGCGAAAATCAAGTCAGTGGTGCCATTCGAAAAATTTGTAAACATTCTTTTTGAACGATAACCAATTTAAATTGTAGGCCTAATAAGTGTTCCTGTCACTACAAGTATTATAAAAAGTACTGTTTGTAATTTTTTTTTACGTATTCCTTGAAGAAAAAGGCTTTTTTATAAGGTTGGCGTTATTCGTAGGTATAGTACCTACGGCTAAAACGTTATTCGTAGGTAGCATACCTACGGCTAAAACGTTATCCGTGGGTAGTAGTTGTATACCTACGGCTAAAACGTTATTCATAGGTAGTATCCTTACGGGTAAAACGTTATTTGTACCTAACTTCTCGCAGAACCAACACTTGAAATAGCATTGGACGAATATCGGAGCCTGATCTAATCAACTTCTCCATCTCCTTCATGGTTGCCAAGTATGAGTTGAATTGCTCAGTGCCATGACACGACACCAGGGTGGCTATGTTCATCATGACGGGTGAGATCAAATTGTAGGTACTTCTCGTGAGTATTCAAGGTTCTTGGCGCGCACGAGTCTACATCATCTAGAACTACATCATCCACAACATCAGCATCAAGGGAGGGTGTTGACTGGCTGGTAGAAGCATGAGTACTCTTGTAATACCGTGGGTGGAATTGAGCCTCGGAAAACACAGAACAAAGGGAGTCAGTGTCGTGTTCCCGCTTCAGCAGGATATGTCGGCATGGTGCTTGGTGGTTGCAAGAAAATGTATAGGTGCACTGCGTGGTTCGACAGTCATATGTGCAAGCCTCAGTTTTGTACATCTCGCGAACGCCTCCATCTTCAATACTCATGTACTGCCTGCGTTCTTGCAGGGCCTCCAAGCTTTTGTGAAAGAGCATGTGCACCCACGCTCATTGAGCTTCAGAGACGCTGCGAGAAGTTACTACCTACAAGATAATTCCTGCTTCATACTTCAATACAGAAATATTTGTCACAAGACATGATAATATAGGGCAACAAGATAATTCGTGAGTCATTGTACTATACCTACGAATAACGTTTTAGCCGTAGGTAGTATACCTACGTATAATCACTTCCTTTTTATAACTCCTGCTACGAAAATGCGTTTTTTGTTGGTCGATTTTAGGTGCGAAAGTAGCTGTTTGAGAACTCGATCTACTTTGCAGGTCGTCTATTTACTTTTCTATCGTCTTCTCTCATTTTACCGCCCGCTTGCTACATTACCACCCTGAATTCACACTTTTCTGCCCGCTCCATTCTCGACGGCCATTTTCTCTTTATTATTTTTTTTTTGTCTCCGCGATCGTGGCTCGAACCACGCACTCCTGACTTCGCAAGCCGTTGCACTACCAGCTGCGCCGCATTGCTCCATATCGATAGTGGGTGATAATGTTCTATATTAGCAGCAGGAGAAATTGCGTGCAACGGCGACCGGGTGACGAGTTGACGACAAAACAAAAAACGCACACTCGTAGCCGTCGTTATAAAAAAAATCTTCCAAGACAAGGAGCGAAGCGACTCGAGTGACTCGTTCGGCTTGCTCCGCTCGTCTTCGACTCGCGTCGCAACTACACCGAACTCGTCACTCAAAACGTCGCTTTCGCACCTTGTCATGAAATATATTATTGTAATGTATCGAGGAAAGTGAAATCAGTAGAGAAGGTTATAAACAGCAGAGAAGAAAACGGAAAAACGACGTTGAAAAGAAAATAAATAGAGGTGCTTTTTTTGGGCGTAAGGTAATGAAAAAATTTCTTTCAAATTATTTGAAGGGTACAGGGAAAAAACGGGGAATGCCCGTTTTTTTTTTCATTCTCGAGTTAATTATTGATTCTTGTAGATGAAGACCTGCTCTTTGATGTACTGATCTCAAAAATTTTTCTTTTTCATTGAAACGTACCATATTTTCTGTTCATTTTCTCGCAAAAGTATGTTAACAGCAAAAGATTGGAACATAAAACTACGATTTTCTCGAAGAAAAGTTTTTCGGATATTTCCCCGTTTTTTCCCTGTACCCTTCATTTCATTCGTATATAGACGAATTGATGCACATTTGTTGTAAATATAACGCGTTTTTTTGTACGTAGAGTATTTTTGTTTTATTCGAATAAGATTTCGCTGCGGTGGCGTAAACATCCTGCTCATGCTAAACAATCTCGCTGCATAGCTTTGACGAAATTTATGGTCACGTATTACCATTCATTACAGACTACCCTTGGCGCGCGTCCGCCCGAAACTCGATCTTCTCTTTGCACGTTTCTGGCCCTCTTCATAATATAGCGTAACACAACGTTTTGCCAAATGAAGTTACAGATTACGTATACAATTTACTACAAGAATAAATTTACGGCGTGTGTTCACAAAACCGCGCATACTATAGTAATAGTTATCAAGTTATCTTCATGAACTTGGGGTAGTTGATATATAGAGATAACGCTGAATACTGAAAATACACCAATATAAACAAAAATACCTACAGTGTTTAGTCATTTGTCATATTTGATGGTAAGTGGCGAAGATGGTACTCGTTAATATTCTGAACAGACAGGTACTATTCGAAATCGTAATTAGCTTCCGATAAATTAGTAGAGCCCCCAGTTAGTATTCTGTGTACACCCTTTGAAAAGGATAGGGCGTGAATAAGCTAAAAAAGATTTTGTATAACAACATCACGACACAATACCAGAGAGATTATGAGCTTTACGAGCGAATCATATATACAAACGATTATTATCGAAATTTGATTCTTATGAATATGCTGGAAGTACTGAAGTAGACTACTGTTGCATTTTAATTTGGATACTCTACCATATTCAAACAGTTGACAAAGTTCTTTGAAAGGATTTCTACGGCTGCTTCACTCAAGACATTACATTTACTGCGTTGAGAAATCAGGAGTGAATAATACGCGTAGATAGTTTGTACAATAGTAATAATAATAATAATAATAATAAATAAATAAATAAATAAATAAATAAATAAATAAACAAATAAATAAATAAATAAATAAATAAATAAATAAATAAATAAATAAATAAATAAATAAATAAATAAATAAATAAATAAATAAATAAATAAATAAATAAATAAATAAATAAATAAATAAATAAATAAATAAATAAATAAATAAATAGATAAATAAATAAATAAATAATCTAACCCACGCCACTTTCTCACGTTTGTACATCTGTCCGTTACTAACACTACGCTGATATCTCAATCAATTTTTGCAGGTATTTTTCCATTATCTTTCCAGTTCCAGCTTTATATATTAGAACTAGCGGTTTGCGGCGCGCCTGACCGCTAGCTGTGTATTGAGTAGATATCTGTGTTTTGTAAATATTTGGATTTCAACGGTAAGAGCTAACTTGACACGTAAAGGCTGTATTGCAGCAAAAAATGGACTAATTCAATATTTTACCAGTCGCAATGATTAAGGAAATGGATGGACAGTCTCTCTCTCTCTCTCTCTCTCTCTCTCTCTCTCTCTCTCTCTCTCTCTCTCTCTCTCTCTCTCTCTCTCTCTCTCTCTCTCTCTCTCTCTCTCTCTCTCTCTCTCTCTCTCGACTCATTTGAAAGGAAATTACAGGTGCTACAATTTTTGTTCTCTTCAATTTTTCATATAAATGAGTAAAATTTGTGTCATGTATACAATAATTGAATTTCTAGAACTGTGAGGCTTAACGCGTTTAAACATTTGGAACAATGTGTACAGTGAGAAGCTGTTTTACTACGTCGGAATTTATCTTTTCTTACCATTTAGTTTCTCGCTCATTACTTCATCCAGAAGGAGTCAGAACGTTGAAATTTATCTAGAACTTTACCCGAATAAAAATAAGACTTTCAGAAAATACTGCACGTCAATAGGTAAAAGCGTTCAAATAACAGGCATACAAACATATCGTCGTTGTTACAGTCGCGTATCTATACAGACAGTGAGACAAACATTCTAAGATTTCCCTACTTCCGGTAACGTTAAGAAAATAAAAAGAACACACCTCTAACGAGCTCAATGTGCTGCAATTTGGAAGGTAGCACCAAAATCCGGTTCTCAAGAATACAGGATCTGAGGGAAGGAGAGAAATACAGTAGACAGTTGCGTGTAGTTGTGTAGTTACCCTTCTTCAGTGAATCGAATCACGGTACAGCGAGGGCACACAATTTTTAATAAGAATTTTTTTTCTATGGGAGCTAAAATTTTCATTTATGATTTAAAATTTATTCTGGAATAATACGAACATGTGGCGAAGATTTCAATTCGATAGGTACAGCGGTTCTCGAGTTATAAAAGGACAAACAGACAGACAAACTTTCCGCTTTATATATTAGATATTATTATTGAACCGAAATATGTAGTAAAAGTAAATAAAAATGGTATCTAGCAAGACGAATTAAAGAAAACAATCCCATGATTGACACTTGAGAGATTTTACTCTCATATTTGTAGAATGTTGTGCCACTATCTTGAACCCTGTGACTGTTTAAATAATATTCGGTTCAAAATTCGAGGAAAAGCATTCATAAATTGAGAAATAATACAGCCTATGTTGTTTGGAACTGAGATACTATGTTTTTATAGTATGTATACCTATAATGTATGCATAGTGGATCCTACTAAACATTCTGGAAGAATTTGAATGGCTTCTGCTTGTATTCTATAATGAGAGTGTGCGTGTGTGTGTGTGGGGGGGGGGGGGAGTGTTTAGAATTGAGAACTTTTTATCGTATAATTTATAATCAATAATGAGTTTATATCTTTGAAATATGGCACTGTTTCTTATGCTCTAATAGTTTTCATATTTATATTAACAAATAGGAAGAGAGAAATATTAATAAATGAATAAATAAGATACAAGATAGCAAAATTACGTACGGGTTTTATCATATCAGTGATATTTTGTTTTGAAATCAATCGGACCTGTTTTCGTTTTAAAATAAATGTATTCTATTTCGCTCGCTTATTTCTTCGAAAATTCCTTAGTTCGAATTTCACGAAGATGAGCTCAAGCTTGGTTGATAGCAACGAGAATAGGGGGTACCTATGTTTTCTTCATGCGTAGACGTTTCACTTCCTAGCACATTACGAGTACACAACTCTAAATGCGACGTACAAATATCTTGTGTAGAATAAAAAAAAAAGATTTCTTGATTCAAGAAGAGCTCTCTAGATTCATTTTATTCACCGTTATTTTAGTTTTTTTTTTCCTTTCCGTCTCTCCTTTTTTCTTTTTCGTTACGTCTTTCATACAGTTATTTTTCAGTATGTCTTTCGTGGTATTTTTCTCGTTCAAAATGTCCGATTGATGATATTTTTTGTTATCTTCCTAACTCGTTTCTGACACAACGTTCAGATATGTATTCGGAAATATGTCGCAGAAAAGTTTCCATCCAAAAATTATTCCACAAAGACCAGAAAAAAATATAGAACTGTGCGGAGAATAATATAATGCTGCTTACATATATCACATACCCGAAGTTGAAAGTTATTTGTGGCAATAAAATTATACTGAGAGATTGTGGAATATTTTTCTGGTGGTATACATATTGTAAGTTTTGTATAACGAAAATAAATATTTTATATTATGTAGCCAATGAGAGTGCTGAAAAAACTCCTTTGTAAATGATAGAAAACCCTCGTATAATCTAAAGTCAGCAATTTTTTCTTTCTTTTTTTTCCTCCAACGACGACACTGCATTGCCATATCGAGTTCTTCGTAAATTTTGAAAGATATTCTTGTTTTGTTCTTTTTGGAGACGGGAGGATGGATCTCAAGGATTACAGTACTGTACTATGTTTAAACAGTTGAGGTAGCGAAAGCCAACTCAACCTCTGTAATTATAAATGGATGTTAATTTATTTTTTACTGTTTCTTATGCAGGCATTACATGCTCTGCTCTTATCTATTTCTAATTGTCCAGGTGCGAGCTTAAAATGTGGACTGTTATTTACAATCGCTGCCGCACATATTTCCTACATTTCTTTTTAAATAAACTCCGACGAATAAAAAATATTCTACTGGTACCCATTTATACGCACTATAATATATACCACCAGTCAGTGTACGATAACTATATAGCCGACTGTTGGCTACTTTCATCAGTTACATTTGCCTATCGACTAAGTCGATTTCTCGGAGCGTCAGTAATATAAATGTAAGTTTTACTTTACGACATTTCTTATCCTTAGATGTGATACTGAACAAGTGTTCACAGTGTCCGCAGCATATACGAATATGTCTGGTATTGTGGTCATAAGAAACAGAAAGTAGTAGAAGAGAGAACAGAAAGAAGAAGAAAAAAAAAAAAAACAAACCTGAAAAACGATGTATCGTTCTACACGCGGTATTCGACCAAGACGGCTTCGTTGCCGCCGCCATCACCAAACCAGTATCGCTTCAATGTACAAACATGGGCGTTAATACTCGCCTAGAGTAATGAAAATATGCGAAGTTAAGCGATATCAAGAAAGCATAATATATTTTCAGTCTGTTGTATTCTGAACAGGGAATGGTCCACATCTTAATCAACGCGATGATTCTCGCGGTACGGTGTTACATGTTACGCGAACTAGGTATCAAAAACTGGTCAGATTTTTTTCGTCTCGCCCGATATTATATGCTGTCGATAGTAGTCCTACGTTCACTATTCTTATATCTATTTGGTATAAATTTTTCGTTCCACCAGATAAAAAAGAAGAGAGCTTCAGGAAAACGTTTTACACATCCATTAATTAAATTCTGCGACAAGTAATTCACAAAACGGCAATACAAGACGTAGAACGTTAAGAAAATATTATGTTGCATTAAAGACAGGGGAAAATTTAAACACGCCCCCCCAAAAAATGAATAATGCTATGCGAAATTGAAACGAAATTTGATAATTACTACACAGAAGTGCTTTAATTTTTCCTTTCTTTAGCCGTCCGCGTTCGAATTTCTGACCGAAGATACCTACACATTTAGGAGCGTCAGGTGCTTACGTACAGCTTCAAGCGTATAAGCTTTTTTGTCCTTTTTACCAACTTCTCTAGCTAGAAAAGTGAGGTATTACACCCGTAGCAAGGTGAACAGGGGGCGGGGGCAATGAACTTTCTCGACGTTTTAGAGGTCCTAGATCACAACTACCATGGAAAAAATTTCTGGTTTCCTGATATTTTTGTAACGTGGCCATATTGTAGTATTATATTTGAAGATGTGCACCTGCAATTTTTTTTAAAATTGGATGAGTAGTTCTTGAGAAATTTTCACTTTTTTGAAAAATTTTTCCCTGTTACGAGTAGCTGCTTACGTTACGAGAAGCGGATTTTCCTATACTTCTACCAATTTTGTTATCAGTATACGTGTATTGTGATGAAGAACTTTTTATCATTCGACAGGTTCATTCTTGGTTCATTCTTGACTTGGGGTTCATTGAATATCATTTTCGATGATATTTCATTCAAACTTAGTACACTTGTATCTCGCTTCCCACAGCCCCTAAAGCCTTGAATTTTGTTTTGTCAAATTTTATTTGTTTTGTTAAATTTGTTTTTGAACGAATAGTGGCAATGGCGGGTTGTTCCTTTTTTCATTATGATTAGTCGTATATATACTCGACAGTGAAAACCTTGGGTTTGAATGATTAAGTACAATTTTTTAATCTTTACCAAGTGCGCTGATGCGAGACTACCTTGATGACTTCAGAGGAATACTAGCTGGAGGTAGCTTTAAGAGATGCTAGGAATCGAAAGTGATAAAGAATTGAACCTTTCAGCCTAATATACAGTACGCTAGACTAATACTAAGCTAAAAATAACGTATATGAAAAAATGATTGTAGAGCTCTTTTTTTCTAGCTCGAAAAGTGAGGTATTAAATCTGTAGCAAGATCGACAGGGGGAAGAAGCAGTCAAGTTTCTCGACGCTTTGGAGGCCCTGTATTACTTTCAGCATGAAAAAAAACAGTTCTTTTTGTATAGGCCTATATTTACGCCGACAGAAATTTTTTATCTGCGGATCTCCTTCAAAACTACTGGATGGATTTGTTCGAGACTTAGATAAGTAATAATCTCATATCTGAAGATGGACACCAACAATTTTTTCGACGATTAATTGATAGTAATTCCTCAGCGCGTTTCCAATTGAGTTGATACGTTTCTGTAGGTTACGGTTAATCATATTGGGAGTAATCGAAATATCAATTTGCAAAGATCGCAGAAACAACTGTTATAGCCTCGTAGAAGTTTGAGGAGGGGGAGGGGAGTGGTTTTTCTTCAGACGTTTCGTAGGTTTTAGATGACTCGTAGCCTAAATTAAAACAAAATTCAGGTTTTCTTATTGGATTATAGGTATTTTTACTCTGTTATCAGTTGATGTGACGTTATAGTGACTGAGTTTCATTGTTCATTGTAAAAATACTTGACATGATTGACAGGTCATTGGTATTTAATTCAAAGAGAGGGAGTGACTCTCGATGATTTTTGCATTGTGAGAAGAAAAGTCGTGTACTACTCACGCGACGCGTGAGTGCTTTTTTACGTAGTTCTTGTCTTTATTCAGATCTTTCCTCCAATTCCTGGATAGATGTCTACACTAACTCAAAAGAAAAATGAAGAGATTGTCTTAGCCACGACACAATCTGAAACATTTTTATTATTGTAACAGTGCCTAACGTTTCGACGCAATCAGCATCATCTTTAGACTAACTGAGAGACAATGACAACCAAAATAAAAAATCAATGAAGAGGAAAAATAATCAATCATCTCTGATGATGAGAGTAAATACATTAGACATATTGTTAGCATTGGTTTTCAAATTGACATATACGTCTCATGTATTTACTCACATCATTCGAGATGATAAATTTTTTTCGGTTCACATGAATAAAAACGCGTTCCTTCGGTGCTTTGTTGTAGGACGCGAAGACGCGTTTTTTTACTTAAGAGCTGGAAGAGTTCAATTGCGCGCATGCGCGTATTCTGTATGCGCCAAACATTTTGGCGGTCGCGGACGAAAATGATCTTTTGATAATTTTAAATACAACACTCGAATTTTTCCTTGTGTTCATCAGTTGTAAGAAAATTACAATTTCGTTTTCCATCAACAATGTTATGATGCTCTAATAAAAAAGTGAAAATTTTAATTACAGATCCTCTGGCGTTTGCGTTTTTATTCATGTGAACCGAAAAATAGCGTACGCCACACGTGAACGGAAGAAAGCGATATACTCGCGCTGTATGGCGGCCCTCGCCGCGGCTTGGGTCGCCAAAGCGCTCGTATAGAAATCGCTCTCCTCCGTCCCTTATAGCGTAATATACTATTCCTTTTCACGTACCATCTCACTGCTTCTGATTTTTTATTTCGCTGTACTGTCGTCTCTCAGTTAGTCTAACGATAATGCTGACTGCGTCGAAACCAACGCACTGTTACAATACCTAATAAAAATGTTTCAAATTGTGTCGTTGCTAAGCCAATCTTTTTATGTTTTTTTCAAATACACCGAGTGATTCCATCACTATTAAAATCCCTAAAAAGTTATATTCTAACGTTCGCACGGCAGTGAACTTGGGACTCGAAAACAATTTTGACCATAGGCCTCTCCATTAAGAACAACTTTGGAGTAAGAGACCTAATAATCTTGACATTTTTCCTCGAAGCTATACAATTGTTCCTCTGCCTTCTTAGCATTCACGTATACTCGTGTACCTCTAACCATTTGTATACGGTTTACCAAACGTTGTGTTTTAATTTTCCCGTACCTTATTCGTTTTTGTACTTATTCGGACTGTTATCAAAATCTTTTAAGAACATTGATCTCATTGCTTAAATGAGAAAAACGAACCTGGTGCATAGGATGCGTTGCGATGAAAAAAAGTTTCAAACTTTCCGTTGATATAGAGGAAATACTTGTTCGCAATCACAAGTCGGAACTGTGAAGTTGGCATAGGCTACTTCTGTGTAGTACACAGTAGACTTGCCTCGCATACACATTCCCTAATTGCCTACTTCTTAAACCATTTTTCTATTGCTAGTGTTGCTGAAGAAGACCCGTTATGGTCATCGGGAAAACCTACGAAACGTACTGACTCAGATATCATTGATAGATTTTCTTGATTTGCTTTCTGTTCAACACGCGACAGATAAGGTGCGAATGAATCCGATTTTAAGCAGAAAGAAATGATGATTTTTCATTTTATAGGTAAATACTGAATAATGAATTGTTTTAATGCGAATTTCTACGTTACAGCACATATCTAGATGAAGATCTAACACACTATATTTAACCGCACAAAGCTGCTATTGTCCAAACGTTTTCGATTAATCAACAATCAAGTATCAACAGCGACCGTTTGGACAATAAAAGTTTGGTACGGTTAAATATAATGTTGATTGAATTCGATTTCTCACGAAATTACGGCACATAACTATAATTGAAATGAATTTTACCAATAGACCGCACAAATAAGAAGTTTAAATAAATGTTAGATATATTTCAGCTAAGAAGCTATCTTCAGTAACAGAACAAAAACAAAAATGGAACGAAGTGAACAATGAATGATAGAACAGGCATCAAGAGATACGAAATAAATACAAGTACAGTGCCGGATTAAGGTGTGCTGCCCCGTGTGCAAAATTGTTTATGCCGCCCCAAATAAAAAAATTTGGTCATGATATCGACCAAGAAGAAGAAGAAAAAAAAAAAAAAATGAAGAATTTGCCGCCTCCAAAAATTTGCCGCCCTGTGCAACTGCACACTCTGTACACCTGGTAAACCCTGCACTGTACAAGTAACGACACGTACATACACACTGCGGTAAGAAATCGAATTGTAATTACATTAGAGTACAGATTCTAAATAGTAGGGAGATGACGAATAAAATTGCTCGATGAGGTCATCATCGTCGAATACACATTTGTTGAGCAAAAGGGCCGTGTGGTGGTGTTTATGGCGTGTAATTTCAATATTTTCAAGTGCGAGGCGTCGTCTTTTCTTGTTTTCTTGATGTAGGAGCACCTCAGTTCCTCCTGTATGACCACATTGCAGCAAGTGTGCAGCGAACGCCGACTTTGAAGGTTGATTTGATTCAAATGCATCAATATGATCTTCTGTGCGAGTTATTTGTTGATGGCCAGGTTTCACCTATATACACAGCTGGACACTCCCTACACTCAAGTCTGTAAACACCACTCCTCTCACTTCGAGGTATAGGATCCTTATTCCTGCTGAGGATGTTCCGCAAGGATCTGATTGGGTAGTAGGCTGGTCTGTAGTTCATTGTTTTTAATATACGACTTATTTCCGAGGTTAGAGGTCCAAGGTATGGGAGTCTTATCCTTTCTAAACTTCCTCTTCATGGGGACGGACCGAAGTAGGTATGTTGTGGCGTTTAGTTGTTTTTTGACTAATTTCCTCCGAATCATCGCATCATTGTCCACCTTGATCTCATTTTTCCGAGCTAGGTATTTTATGGTCTCCACCTCATTTTCGAATGCATGAGGAGTAAGTGGGAGGGAGACTAGTCGATGGATGAAATAGTTGTAGGCGGCAAATTTGTGGGCCAAAGGGCAGTAAGATGAGCCATGGATGGTGGTATCAGTGGTGGTCGGCTTTCGGTAGATGCTGAACTCATAGTCTCCAGGTTCAATGGAAATGGTCAAATCCAAGTAATTGATGTACTTTCCTCCGATTTCAATCGTGAAGGCAATGGATGGATACCGCCCGTTGAGAAACGTTAGGAAATCATTGAGGAGGGGGACGGGGCCATTCCAGAGGCAGATCACATCGTCAACATAGCGAAACCAGAAGGTGATGATTTGTATAAGGTGGCTATTGGACGCAAATATTTCGGATTCAAACCTCTCCATGAAGACCTCCGATATAAGTAAACCAAGGGGTGATCCAATTGGAATGTCAACGCCGTCAGGAAACTTGAAGAACTTCTCGTCGAATTTGCATACATTAGGGGAGAGGCATTTATTTAGGAGAGAAAGGAAATTAGACACAATGGAAGGAGGGACTTGAGCGTTAGCCAATAACTCGCTCATACGCTCAAGGGTAGGTTGGAGAGGGATATTAGGGAAAAGCCCCGTGACATCAAACGACACAAGCACAGATTGTGGGTTGGAAGGAAAATGCGGTCAGTCAGCTCTATGAAGTTTTTGACAGAGTAAGTCGAGGCGAAATCAGTGCAAGACTTGAACCATGTATCCAAGTACGTAGCCAAACCGTATGTGGGAGTGGAAACAAACAAAACGACAGGACGCATAGGGCTGCCCTGTTTGTGGACCTTTGGCAGCCCATATAGCCATGGTGCAACTGGATTGGAAACTAGGACTTATTTCTTTAGGGCTGGTTTCCTTAATAAGAGCTCATTGTCATTCACCGCTTTCCGGATACTTTTATCGTAGGAATTGAAGTTGAACACACCACAGTGCACAGCTCCACAAGTAGTTAACAGGTTGTTCACTTTGTTGGTGTACTTCGTACGATTCATGACTACCACAGTACTTCCTTTGTCACTCTTGGAGATAACTACTTTGTTTTCGGCAATTTTCTTGTTTAATGTAGTAAGGAGAGCTTTTGACTTACTCCCTCCACTGTGGAGAGGGGGGGTGTGTGTGAATTATGTCGGCTCATTTCAGTTGTAAATATAATGTGTAGTTCTTCATCTTAACTTGATAAGAAAGTTGGAGAAAGTAGTCACTGAGAAGTATATTTCTATTGTTGAAAATAACAATTAATTATTCTTTCTTTTGCTTTACATATTTTTTTCCCGTTCATTTTTTATTTTTTTGGAAAATTAATTTAGCCAAGCCATCTGTGGCGTTCAGATTCTCCTCAATTTCTCATACTTGTTAAGATCGTAGGATTATTATCATACGCGTGGTCAAGCTTTATAAGATAAGATCTAATATATAAAATACATAGAATGTTTGTCTGTATGTATGTATGTACGTCCATAACTTTCAAACGCCTTCACCTATCGACTTGGAATTTTTTTTGAAAAATTTCGTTTCATTTGGGTCGGGTTTTTGAATAAATTTCGACGTTCTGACTCCGTGAAGGTGGAGTAGGGGGCGAACAAATTAGGAAAAAACGGGCATTATCGAGTACTGAAACTGCTTTGCGCTGTACCTTAGACCTACGCGCGTTGTTCTAACCGTTCAAAGGCGTTGAGCGGCGCAGTTTGAAAATTAAATTATCGTGATAACTCGAGTTTTACTCATTTTTATGAAAAATTGAAGAGAATAAAAATTGTAGCCCCTGTAATTTCCTTTTGAATGAGCCCAATCCCAGATTTTTAGGAGGAAATTTGGGAACTATTGGTATTTTTACTGACGGGTATTCAATATCATTGTATTCACATAGAGAGAGCATTTAAACCGGTTGCTTTGGATAAATCTATAGAGACTATTCAAGTTTTACGTATCCAATTTTAGAGTTTAAAAGAAGACGTTTATGTAAAATAATTTCTTTAAAATTCGCTCCTCTTTTGTGATACGAGTAACTATACATCAGGTAAATATTGTAGTTTGAAACTACCTAAGAAAATGTACTGGGTTCGAGAAAGAATTAGGGAAATTACATCCGGTTTCTCGTATAGGAAACGACTGAGTGCGTCTCATGTCTCTGTAGTCTATACAGACTGATGTAATGCTTCAGGGGTATGGCAGGCTTTTTACCTACTGGTCCATTTGCTTGATCATTGCGACTGGTAAAATATTGATGAATTAGTCCGTTTTTTGCTGCAATACAGCCCTTACCTGTCCAGTCAGCTCTTACCGTTAAAATCGAAATATTTACAAAACACAGATAACTACTCAACATACAGCTGGCGATCAGGACCGCTAATACCATATATATTAAATGTATTAGAGACGTATTGAACTATGTAGTTATTATAGACAGTAAAAAGCGAAACCGTCGAAGCACAGTCATCAGCTCGTACTCATTGGCGAGTCAAAGCCATGTGTACTTAATTACTTTCCGCTTTTATTTCAATATATAGTTCTTCAATGTATGCGAGGTGAATTCGATCGACGTACTTGGCAAGGGTATATCGCCGTATATTTAAATGTTACAACTAGCCGACAGGTTAGTTCATTGTTACACCACCAGAAGAAGGTAGGAGTTGTATAAGTTATATTTTTTTCTCATATACTCGGACAAAATGAATAACTCGATTCGAGTAAGAAATAGTATGAGATTTTAATCCTTCACCGGAGATACAAGGAAAACACTTGATTCAACATACCTTTAATAAGGATATAGTTTTTTTTTTTTTTTTTTTTTTTCCGGCGACTCCCCTTTTCTTCCTTGAGATTCAAAAAAGTGTTCCAATTTATTCTTCAAAATCAAATGTGGTGATCAGTTCTGTGTGACCGTTGATCTTGCTCTTGTAAGCATTGAGTGAAAGACGGCAAATACTAGCCAACCTAAGAATATTCTTTTACTGCATTGATAATTTTTAAGAAAGAATCGGTACGTTTGAAAATTCCGAACTGATGAGAATATGTCGCAATGAATTGACCTTCTTCGGTATAACTATTATGCAGGCTACTCTGTTTTTGTTTTTTGCTCATATTAAAATGTTTCAAATGGGCATGACGCAAGGCATTAGAGTAACGCGAGCTATTGTTGGAGATCTGATTGAAATATTACACGAGAACAATTGTTGAAATTGTGACAAATTCTATACTGGCGAAGTAACAACAAATAGATTATACTAGAAAAGTTGGGCGAAAAGTAAGGGTTGATACATTCTTAGAGCTGAATTTAATGAACATCGATGTAATATTAAATCCATATTTCACGAGAAACGGGCCGCACGTTTATTTGCGATATACCCGCGTGAACAACGGTTATTCTGAATACCTCAACGCGCAGAGAATCCAGTTTACAACACTTACTTTATCAAGCAAGATATACGGAAATATACGAGGACTTATCTGATATCTTTGCGATCCTGAAAATTTTTCTTTTCTATTAACAATCGGTAACCCAACAATCATGTGGAAAAGCCGCCTCCCCATTCCCCCTCCCGTCGATAGCCGATTTAACAAATAAAATAGCATTCTATTTCAAACGAGCGTAGGTTTAAATCGAGGTGAAAAGTTGTACACCATGAAGCTCTTTTATACGATTCCTATTATTTTCATGACGTAATTTATGTTGTCTTTTGCGCAAGAAACAAAAATTAAATGATGGAGTAAAAATTTTTAAAATGATAAAAAAGATCGTATTGTGCCTACTGTGGAATAATGTAATATTGTTGGGCAGTTGAATATTTATCATGGACTTCGACTTAGAGCGTGCACATATATGTGTATAAAAATGTGTACAGATGCACACACTGTAGTATATGGGTGAACTAGCTGTATTTTAAAAGTAACACGCTTCTCTCGTGCATACGTACACGGCTAGACCGAATTGGTGCTAGAAAACAGGAATTATTTTCCGAACTTTCAACGAACTATTCTCGAATGACAGAAACAGAAAATTCGTGTTCGCTTCATTGTCTACATAAATTACACAAATAGCGAGTATATAATTATAGGTATAACTTGCTTGCTTGGACTCGCATAAGAATACTTTCCTACACACAACTTCACGCGTGTTCAGTTTGATTTTTTTTTTCGATCGGTTGAATATAGCGCAGAACTTGAATATTATTGTAAGGAAGATCATTGTCATCTGTGGCAGAAGGACGCGCCGAAGAATAGAAATTTTATTAAATTGATATAATTTTCAGAAAATGAAATAACTCATGGAAATAGATCGATTTCCAATGACGTCACACTCATATTACCAAGGGAAAATTATATCCTCGATATTTTGGAAAAACATATCGTCTCCCATAATAGTATCAACTGAGAATAAAAAGTTTCCTATATAAACTAAAAGTGTTTTAACAGATTCTAAGAATCTTCTGTATAAGAAATAGATACCTTCGATTGCTTATTGATTTATTCGTTATATTCTTCAAATCATCCAAATGATAATCTTTGCCTACTCTACTGACTTATTTTTATAAGAGCCGACGCGACTGAACGAGACAACAGCTAGGGACTAGTTTGGCTTTCAGTTACTCATTTTCTAACGTCATAAGGAATTAGTCTACCAATTTATTGATAATCAAGGGAGAAAAAACAAGCACCCTCTTTCCCAAGGTGTTAGGTACGTATTTATAAAATATTTTATCTTCTTAGCAATTTTTTTTTTGTTCATCATATTGGAATCTCACTCTTGATACATGCTTCAGTCACCTCTAAATCTAGGACCAAGAAGAGGTTACATCGCGGATTGTGATTAGTACGGTTTGAAACCGATCGCTATTCGATTGTTTCTGCTTCATTTACAAACCACATATCGGGAGGTTTGAAAGGCACTGTACTATTGATCCACAAATCGCAATCATCTTCAAAGCCAATGATGTATCTACCCAAGTATAATTTTAATTCACTCAAATTCTTCTGACATACACTCTCTTAATCGATCTCTCAGATTTATACAAATTTCTACGCAAAAGCTGCGCTATGTATGAACGCGTTTGTAGCAGAGTTACTTGAAAATTATCATCATATACTTCCTTTTTCCTTGACATCGATAAATATTCGTACTCATCTTCAAACACTTCTATCTTATTTGGTACCTACCTATCAATAAGTGCACAACCAAAACTATTCAGAGGTATTGAACAATGAGACACACACACACAAAAGAATGCACAACATCTAAAAGAGAATTTCTGATAGCACTTAGTGTCGTTTAAAAGCTCGCATTAATAAATAGACTCAAAGTAAATTTGACTGGAAAATCAGAATAAGTATGTTGTGATGCAATATTGAAAATGACAATTTAACAGTTCAATAAATGATTCAAACACATCTTAATAATGACAACATGCAAAATTTTCTAACTTCAAATTTGCACTTAAACAGTCCAATGTTCATAATGATATCAACCAATGAATAAAAAAACAATCACAGGTATCGATACAATATAAACATTGTAGCGTGATGATCGACTTGAGAAAGGGGCTACAAAGCTATAGGATATACGTACGCTCATGTAATCATACAGGAAGCTTCAAGTTGATCAATGCTTTTGATGTGATATATTTGCGTCCATGTAACTCACCTGCAACATAAATAGAAAATGGGTTGAAAATAAGAGTACATCAAAACAACGTTCTAGCAGAGCCAAATAAATGAAGATCATGTTTCATAGAATTTCTTTTTCGATTACTCTTTGAGTATTCTGTAATCATGTTTCATGTCTTCTTATATCCCGTAGGTATTTTAAATGAGAGCTCACCGGCTCAGTCGCTTCGCTGGTTCGCGTATAATTTTATAGTATGCTGTATGTTAGGTTGAGTGTCTCGAAGTCGAGTAGGTATACTGTTGATTGAGCGAATTCTATCGTGCGTTAGAAAGAAAAAGTGATGGGTTCTTTAACAGAGTTGAACGAGGGATGAAGGGAACCTGTTTTATGCGAAACAAGGGGACTTGAAAAAAATTTAGATTCTTGAGCTATATAAGATAAGTGTGGGGAAACATAAAGAAAATTTCGACTTCCGAGCTACCTATTATAATAAAAGATGAACACAGAAATTTCCGACTCGTCAGGACTCTCAATTATCGAAATTGTAACAGTGAACCTGTTTTATGGGGGGCTATTTGAGAAATTTGCCGTGTGCCGTGCGCCGTCCGCGTCCGGCAAAAAACTTGGAAAAATTTCGACTCTCGAGCCATATATGATAGGAGAGGGACTTGGAAAAATTACGGCTTCCTTAACGAAGTTAAACGAGGAACGCAGGGAACCTGTTTTATGATTCGAGTGAGATTTGGTATTGAAAATTCAAGGAAGCCTAGATTTGGAGAAGGTAGTAAAAAGAAGGCCTAGACCAACTATTAGTGTAATATAATATAGTTGGATAAATCAGGTTCCTTGTTAAAATTTCCACTCTTAGCTCGAGAGTCGAAATTTTTCTACGTCCCCCTTCTATCATATATAGCTGGAGATTCGAGAAAAATTTAGACTCTCAAACTATATTATACAAGGCTTATAATAGGTCTAGGCCTTCTTTATACTAGCTTTATCTTGGTCTAGGCTTCCTTGAATTTTCAATACCAAATCACATTTGACTCATAAAACAGGTTCCCAGCGTTCCTCATTCAACTTCATCAAGGAAGCCGTCGTTTTTTTTCCAAGTTCTCCCTCTATCATACGAAGCTCGAAAGTTGAAATTTTCGACTCTCAATCATCGACATTTTTCATAAGTCTTCCTTGGTCTCAATTTAGGATAGGTTGCTGCTCGGAGGACGGTGGACGGTGGAAACCGGATATTTTTCGCCAAATAACCCTTAGAAAACAGATTCCCTATCGAAAAAAACAAAAAAAGAAAAGTCACGAGCAGAACCTTACAGTATATCGTACAATAAAAATATATCTTACAAATAAAGAGCGTTCAAATTCAAATTTGCCATACTCATGCGCGATTTCACACTCGTTTGCAAATTTCTCCTTTCACAATCCTGCATGCATAAAATATCCTATGGCTGGGAGATTTCTACATAGAAGACTGCACATCGAGTCTCAAGACGAACAAGTCTAAAGTACAAATATTTTCTGCTAGTCGAATACACGTTCTTTCGTTCAGATGGGATGTTATACAATGAGCAGTTTCGGACAAATTTACGAACTAATTACATGCTAAAATCAACGGTTTTATGGTCGTCGTTGCGCGTCATTATACGAAAGAAAAAGAGTACGGTTTTACGTAGACACGCAGAAAAACTATATTATTGTGAGACTGCAGTTTCGCGGTGAATAGGTTCCTTCTACTCTCCCTCCACTCTACGTGCTCTCTCCAACGTCAAAGGTCCACCTGCCCCCATTTGAGAGAAGAGTGGAGTTTATAAACTTGAATGCGCTAATTGTGAGGTCAAATACATTAGTCAAACATCTAGATCTTTATCAACTCGTGTCGACGAACATATTTCCTCCTGGAAAGGACGCAACACCACCAGATTTTCTCATTTTGCTGACCATCTGCTCAAACTTAACTACTCCTTCTCCTTGGACAACGTTACTCTTCTTCACCAGGTCTGTCGCCCTTCGCTCCTGCGGAAGTTAGAAAACATCGAAATACGCAAGCACATCAATAAGAAAGAAAAACTAACTAATGATATCATTCTAATGAGTAATACTGACATAGTGGCACGTGTTTACAAGTAGCATTTTTCTTATCTTTAGAATATTGTATACTTTTTCGATCTTCGCTTTTGTTCTCAGTACTGTTAAACTGATGATGCGATGACGACCGATTCACCGCGAAACTGCAGTCTCACAATAATATAGTTTTTCTGCGTGTCTACGTAAAACCGTACTCTTTTTCTTTCGTAATTACATGCTTGTGAATGGTTCGTGTTTTACAGTAAGAGAAAGAATTAAATAGATCTTTATAAAGTACCAATATTGAGAGCAAACCCCCACGCATTCCTCCTGTTACACAAATTCTAAGAAGAAGATCGACTATATTTTGGTTTTGATTGGCATATTCAAATCTGTCTACATTTGTCAAATGCTCCCACAGCATAATTATTCTTCTATACTCAAATAAAATTTTATACGGAAGTCTAGGCAAAAAATGTTTATCATAAATGTCAGATGTTAAGAGACCAGAATAACAAATCCTTTTTTCTGTCCAAGAAAGTACTATTAATGATGAAAAGTACAATGATTAATCTTGATACAATATTTCCTACCTACGTATGATGCTTAAACGCTTTTCAGTTCAACGTAATTAAATTTAATCCAACGAATAGCCTCTCATGATTTCAAACAAATACTTTGGGTATATGTACTGACTGTTGAAACAGACTTTTTCAATGCGCAATATATTTGTTCCGTAAAAAATCACAGAGTCTTAAATCCAGTTTATATTGTAATTTTTTGCGAGAAATTTTCATTTTCGACACTTTCCTTTAATCTTACATTGCATTGCTTTAAATATTAGACAACTCGATGCATAATAAGCACGATAATCAATACGAGAACGAAAGATAATCAATACGAGAACGAAAGTTTTCAAAACAAACAAAAGCGAGTGAAACAAACGCACGAGTTGATGTAGCGCACTTGAAAGCGCATCAAGTAGTACCTATAAAATACTTTTCATTACAACATATTCTATGTGGAGGAAGAAGAAAATCAGATCTCTCAACTCTATCAAAGTTGGAAGTAATTCACTTTATATGCCATACGTATTGTAGAAATGAGTCATTATGAAACAGTTTTTCGAGGAAGAAGTGCCATTTTCTCGACGAATTATGAAGTTCGCAAAAAGCGGGAGAGAAAGAAAACCACAACCTCTTCAACAAAGTTAAACAATATTGGAGTCCCAAAAAGTTAAAATATCGAAGGAGTTGGATGTGGAAAACTTTTAAATATTGAGCTATGCACGATAGGGGGAGGGGGGACTAGAAAAAATTTCGATTTTGAGGAGAACTTGGAAGTTGCAATTTTGACATTAATATTATGATTAAAATTGAATTTTATTAGTTCTGCTATCAGGAAAATAAAACGAAAAAGAAACAATGACGTTTCGCAACCAACTCACCAGAGTAAATAATACAACTACATGCAAAAACTAGAGAACAAAATGAATCAAGTAACAAATTAAGTGGAAAGCAAAGACCTGAAAATTACGTTTATGACGCAATCTCGAGGTTATGGGAGAATACGAATCGTTAACGCTACCTGTGTCTTTCTTAAAATTAATACTGATACAACAGGTCATAATTTCAATGGCCTCATATAGTTTCCTCTTTTTATCATTTTTCCCGAAGCATGGATGTATTTTCAAAAGAATGATTTTCCTACAAATAAAACTGACAGCAACACCGTCGTATCGTTCAAACTCTTATAGCCCTCCTCACGAGTGAATGGTCATTTAGTTATTCAGTCTTCTACTATAATATGAATAAACGGCCTCTAGACTTTTACTACTTGCCTTCTATCAGTGGATACTACGGTGCTGCTCAAAGATTTTACGTATGAATGTTTGATCATGAAAGTTTTTAATGTTCCCTTTGGTAATTAGAGTTTTTTCAATTCAAATTCTTGTTTTTTTCTTTTTAGTTGAATTGTGACGATATCAATTCGATCAACTTGGTCACCAACCCCGGATTTTTTTTTCGAACATATTCTTACTCGTCCTATTAGAAGGTGTATAGAAAGTTGACCATTCTTCTCAATTATTTTCTCTGTGGCAGCAAAACACAAAGTAATTCTTCATTTTTGCCAGTTCCAGAGGAAATATATAGGTAGGCATGACGTGCATCACTAATCGTTTCCGGTAGACTTCATCTTTTATTCATCCTCGATAGATATTTTCATCAACCGGTTACTGTTATTTAAAAATCTAAAACTGAATTCATTCGATAGGAAATTACTTACGTGGGGGGAGGCTACAATTTTTATTCTTCCCAATTTTTACTTGCAATTTCAATATTCGTTCTGGCTTCCTTGAGAGCGACTGCCTCCTCCTTCCCTTGGAACGATTTGAAATGCAGAGCGGTCAAAGTACAAAAAATTGACAAATTTCCTCCAAAAATCTGGTGTTAGACTCATTTAAAAAGAAATTACTGAGGCAACAGTTTTTATTCCTATCAATTTTTCATAAAAACGAGTAAGATTAAAGTTGTCACGATAATTAAATTTTTGAAATTGCGAGGCGCTCAATGTTTGGCCGTTCGAAACAATAGGTACAGTAGGAAGAGGTTTCACAATTACGATAATCCAGTTCCCTCTCTTTTTCCCACTATTTAAGCGACAGGGAGTCAGAATCTCATTTAAAAACCTTGCTCTAATGGGGAAAAAATGTTTAAGAAAAGTAGAAACCAATAAGTCGAAGGGATCAGAAGCTATAGTTATAGGCACATACATTTATACGCATAATTATACAGAAAGAGAAAAATTCTAACTTTATATATAGTATAATAGATTTGATGTACAAATGTGACTGCACGCATTATTTATAATGGAATTTACAATTTAAGAGGAAAAAGAAAACCGTGTTCTGGCATAGGTAAACGCTTGATAACTAAATCAGTTCAAAATACTAATACGGCATACATATATATATATATACGCATCGAAAGCGCTCCAATCAAAGCGTAGTAATCCAAATCGTAAATAACGCTATCCGTAATTTACGTTTGAAAAATTTTTTAACAAATTCGATTTGCATATAAAAATGCGTATTTTTTCAGATAATGCCGAGTTTCTCTTTGGTGAGCGCAAATAAAAAGAATAGAAGGTGGGTTAGAAAAAGAAGGGGAAAAACTACGAGAACTTTGCAAAGGCTTACGCACAATATATGGCTCTGTTTTTCAGTATTTAGGGCTCGGCGTCGTAAATTCTTCAGTTATAAAGAGAAATGAAAGTTCGGATAACGTTATTTTCCGTACTATTTCTTGTGCTGTTATCGTGAACCCTCTCAGCTCCGACATCGAATTTGGGAGAAGGTTTTTCGTTAATAAATCCTTATTTTGATCCCGGCGTTCCGTTTTCGCTGCTACAGTATCTATTACCTCATTTCTCTATCCGAGCACGTTCGTTTGGTGGACGGATTCGGGTTCTTCGTTCGAATTCACAGTTGTTTTATCCTCTCTCTCTTTTTTTTTTTTTCTATTTTTATTTATTTATTATTCATTTATTGGGAATGGGAAAAAGTCGCCCAGGCGTGAAGAATAAGAGTTAAGATGAGAAGGGAAGAGAAAGAATTTTTTTTTTCTACTTAACTCTGCCAACTTATGAGTTGTGGAAATTGAGACGTTGATAAACACTCATGTCAAATATAAATGGCATTCATGCAAACAGATATGCCAGAAAATAGAGCTCACGACCACGTTTTTTCTTTTCTTTCTTTCTTTACCTTCGAAGTTTATTTATTCAGTCATATATTCATTATTCCTCTCTCTCTCTCTCTCTCTCTCTCTCTCTCTCTCTCTCTCTCTCTCTCTCTCTCTCTCTCTCTCTCTCTCTCTCTCTCTCTCTCTCTCTCTCTCTCTCTCTCTCTCTCTCTCTCTCTCTCTCTCTCTCTCTCTCTCTCTCTCTCTCTCTCTCTCTCTCTCTCTCTCTCTCTCTAATTTCTCAGCAATATATCGTCTCTGTAGAGTGAAGGCAAGGCGTACAAGCGAACACGCAAGTCCAAAGTGGTCCCCAACAAACCGTACCTCTGACACCAAGAAATCCACCTTTTGGTTAATGCGTAGTAGTCTAGAGGGCTCGGGTTGAGAGTAGCCTGTCTCTATTTTCTTCTCGAGGTCAGCACACTGTGCACTAAGTTACTGCAGATGTATCAAATCAGGAAGAATAAAGTTCTCAGAAGAAGGGTTGCCAATTTAGACTCAGAGGTAAGACTGAGCTCGTAGATAAATTTTTATAATTGACTTTTCGGTAATAAAACTACCCATATTACACACAAGGACTTTATTATTTCACTCATTATTATTAAGACTCCCTGCAATCAAAAGAATGTCGATTGAATCATCTATTTACACTAGATTGTTGAATGATCGAGGAGCAAAATCTAAATACCATTACTTGAAATAGGGTGTGCGATATTTTGATATATGGGATAAGTTGTGAGCTGTTTTAGTTTGGAAAGCAGCTAAAAATTAACTAAAGAGCCTTCATTGAGAGGCAGTACACCGATTCGATTCGCAACGTTTGATGTGCGAACGCTCGTACGAAAAAAATTGATATGTGTAGAGATATGCGCAAGATAATATTGGTATTCTACTCAAAAGGAAAATAATTGCTGTAAGAGTTATGGTAAAAAAATGACAAATGAACGTTTTTAGCGTTATTTTCACTTTAATATGTACAGAAGTTTTTGCTGAATTTCATCGCAAACTACTTCGATAATATGGTCAAAACAACGCTAAAAACGTTGATTCGCCACTTTTTTACTATCTGGACAGTAGTTTTTGCTAAACTTTTTTCTCAATGTAATAACCATCTTCAGCTAAATCGCGATCAAGAAAAAAAAAAAAAGGAAGAACAAAATATGAGGCTTACGCGCGCATTATAATAAGATCGGAAAATCGTTGCATTTGCTGCATATTTTCTGTGGAATAAGCATTTTATATGAGCGTACGCACAAACCCGAACACATATATGACTCTCTTCGGAAGAATGAATGATGACGACATTTAGGGAGCGCAGTTGGATATTATAGTGCCTAGCCTGCACGGTAGTTCCACTCTTATACGAGTATATACGATACAGCAACATGTGTTGGAGGAATCTCTCTCTCTCTCCTGAAATATTTTCGACGCGCGTCTCCTATTCTCAATAACGCCAACGTCATAAATCCCTCGGGTTAGAATTTTTACAGTCGAAGCAAGCGGCTGAAACGCGCGAAAAATCGTTGTACTACGCATACAACATAACCTTTATAATTAACTTGGGCAAAATATACAATCAACCCAAAACAAAAACTCGTTATCATTCGGCTCATCATTCTGATATGACGCGTTTTTTTCAGTTTAATATACAACAAGTTCTTGTATTTATTTGTATTTGAAACGCGCATTTGTACACATTCAGGCTGAATTAAATACTTTCGCCTTTCCGGCTGACCATTCGTACTCTCCTAGGTACATCTCGCCTCACATCCTAAGACGTACATAATAATATTCATGTATCCGCGACCAAGGTACGAATATTTGCGCTGTGATACTGAATGCAAAATGAAGGAGTACGCATCTTTGCTGCGTATAATTTTCCGTTGCGCGAATCCGCGTTCCAATCCGTTTCGTTTATTCGATACCCACAGTCACGCGCGTTCATTAGATGATACAGTTAAAGAGTAGAGTATTGTTGCCGAATGACGAAACGCGTTTTATGGCGGGCACAAATCGTCAACACGGCCTATAGAACCCTCGCAAACTGATGCGTAAAATGGATATTCAATGTGCATATGCCGCGAAATTGAAGCTCGTAAATATTCGGATAGCACTCAACAAAACTATCATACAGTAAATTATATTTTCGTTATTTTTTCTGCGTTCGTGTTGCTATCTACTTTCATTATACTGTATAGCAATGGAGACGAGGTGTAATAAGTTGTGTACGTTTTTTCGACGGCGCCGCAATTCATATTTATGTACACACTTGTAAAGTTGCTACTCGACAACGGCCCCCCATGCAGGCTAACGACCGTACGATTCATGGTCTAATTTCTCTTCTATATTTTTGCCTAAATGTTTGTTCTTGAAAAATAAACTTCAAAATTTTGGGATTGGATGTAGGACGAGTGAGACCGGGCAAAGACTGGATTTCATGAGAAAAGAAATATTGAAAAATTTTTCTCTCTAAGAAAGTAGGAGCTCGTAGACTATAGCGTCGTTATTTTATACCGGAATTCGCTGCTGTAGAATTGAAAGGACACACACACACACACACACAAAAAGTAAAGAAAGAAAAAAAAAGGAACAAGAAGGACATTGGAAACCTATTTCTTCCCGACTTGCACCATCTTTTCATTTGATATGACTGATTTATTGAGTCATTATTGTAATTTCTAATACTGGCAGATTTGGTCTGAATGAGGTCGGGGAATAAGATGTACCTAACTGGTGACAAGTTGCCCGGCTCTATTCCTAGACGACCAGTACATGTGAAGTCGATCAGCAAGATTCATATTAGTTTTGTGAACCAACATGTAGCACAGGAGTTGTGGATGACGATCGGTCTTCATTTAAATTCTCATATCTAATATATAAAGCAGAAAAATTGTCTGTATGTTCGTCCTGTTGTAACTCGAGAACCGCTGTACCTATCGACATGAAATTTTCGTTATATATTCGTATTATTACAGAACAACTTTTAAGCCGTAATTGAAAATTTTAGCTCCCATAGAAAGAAAGTTCTTCTTAACAATTGTGTTCTTGCTGTACATATCACTTGGCGCAATTCAATTTGTAACTAATTAGACGGTTCTTCTTATATTTATATTATACCTACATTTTTATTTGAAGGAAAAAAAAGACTATTTATCAATATGAAAGGATTGAAGGTATATTGTTTTACTCACACACCGCAACGAGCAAATTATTTTCAATCTGCGGTAAAATGTTTTTCTTGAATTTATGAAATGTTAAATAATCACTCAATGAGATCTTATGTTCTATGATGAACAGAAATATGACTTCAATTTGTTTAAGAAATACGCAGTTCTCACGACCTACAAATACCATATAGGTAGAACGAGTTGGATTGATATGGAAAATCATATTGCCGGACATGTTTAATCAGGACAATGTTAACGTAATGCTGCCAATAAGCCACTGGAGAGAGGAAGTGGAATTCACACTGAAAAAACTCATTCTCAAACTTTTTGAAGAAGACCTCCGAGACGAAGAAGCCAAGGAGAGAACCTATTGGAACACCGACGTTCTTAGGAAACTCATAAATAAGGTGTGGAAACTGGAAACAGTTGGGAGAAAGGCACAGGTCAAGGAGTGCCATGAGCTCATTGGAAGTAGGCACCTGCACGTTGTCTAATGAGGTTCTGAAAAACTCCAAGGGGGAGGAGGGTGATGCTCGGTTATATGTGAGCAACGTCAAAAGAAACAAGAACAGAACCAACGGGTGGAGAGAGGGAACAACTGATTTTCTTCACCAGTTTCTGAGAGTTACTGTTTACTGATGAAAAATTCAGACTGCCACTGATCAAGGATCTTGGTCAAATTGAAACCGGCCTGATAGGGACATTATCTTTATGAAGTTTGGGAAGGCCAAACAGGCGGGGAGAGGCAGGATTAGGGACCAGAAAAGATTTAGGATTGGTGAAGAGAGTAAATTTATTTACAGTCGACCTAACATTACGAACATACTGAGGAAAATTATTTTGAGAGTCATTGTCGTCAACAGTACAATTATACTACGTAATAGAAAATCATCGTAGACTTCCTGATTATACCGTCGTTTTGGATCGGTTCTTCTCTGATAACGACCTCATTGAAAAGTTTTATAAGCTTCCTACCAACGACTCGTGATTCATCTTCTCTTGTTACCACCGGCTTTGATTGTAATAAAAATTTTCTCCTTTCCCATTCCCATTTACGTTCGTTTTTGTCAGTTCGTATTCTTCTCTCCTGATGACTATTTAGTAGAAAGATAATTATAAAAAAAATTTGGTAATCTTTATGCGGTATGGGAAATTCTATGTTATAATTTGTTCATTAGGTAGAGCGAGTCTGATATTTCCAATTGGCAGGAAAATAAACTATTATTTTTATAGGATACTTTTTATCAGAGTATGGTATCTCAAGCAAAGCTCAGTCCATACGTCAACGTAGAAGTGTCGAACGAAATAGTAAAGCATCTAGGCTAAATTGTAAGTTTATTATGTACCCATATATCTATGGATACATGTACATACTCTCGGATAGGATAGCATGTGTATATTATAATGAAGGGTAAGTCTAATACGTAGTATCCGTAGTTTACAAGTACATATATAGTATTTTTATGAATCTTTCCAATTTTTCCCTTCTGAAAGTGTACATATTTGTAATGAACACGACACGCTGCTATATGATGGTGAATTCCAATAAAAATGACCAAAGCTAGAAACGTAAACGGAAGAAGAACGTAGGAAAGGAAAAAAAAAAAAAAAAAAAAAAAGAACGAAGCGATTCTTACAAGCTCTTTCATTTTAATGTTGAATACCTGTTCAGGCAACTCTCACTCGCTTTATTTATTTATTTTTCTTTTTCTCTCAACGAATAGAGAAAAATTTATATTTTTCTGCTGTAAGTTTGATTTATCGGTTTTACACTCCTAATTTATTTTCAAGACCGACTCAGTTCATAAGCTTCTACATATATTAGACAATTATTCTCTTACGAATATTCTCGATTTTTTTTCCTATTTCTTTTTTCCACTGGACTGCATCGCCTTTATTGAGTTTATGACGGTATCATAAATCACGACTTAGTAAGCGTATACAGTATCAGCTAGGCGCTTTTTTCTCGCCTCTTTCCAGACACAGGTACGAGTATAGCACGCATGATGCGACATGGAAGTGAACAAAATGAAAATTGCGTATTTTTTGCATCAGTTCGCGTCTTTAGCTTGATCGTAGAATAATAGTTGGATTTATGGTTAGATGTATAGGAATCATTTTCGAATACTCGCCTTCTTCGCTAAATGAAGATTATTTTCGACTGAATGACGATCAAAATTTTTCTCTTCTTTGAGTATGTGTGTATGAGTATATTTTAAGTGTGGAAATTTTTGTTGTTTCACATCACTGCCTTTGATGGAAAGGTTACGATGAGAAACAATTGAAAATTTCATGATGGAATGGCGACAACAAAATTGAAGCTGTGAGAGGTTATATTATTTGAAGACGTCTTATATTTGCATTCGTACAATTACAGCGAGTTTTCTTGCGTACCTCTTGTATTTATCCGGTAGCCATAGTCGCAGGATTTTTGAGATAATAACTCGACACGTTTCACTGCGGTGACTAAGCGCCATCTTTACTTGATGTGTTGGTATACCGATGTGTTTTCGTTTGATGTTAATGACCGCGGTTTTAAACTTACGAACTATACTATTTTTTTCTTCTAGAAACACGCGGTAACTCAGCTTCACCCTTAGAAAACGATACAATCATTTTCTTTGGGAAAGTTTGCGTAAAATATAATTTTCTATTCGATTCATCGTTTCGTTCATAGAAACTGGAATAATATTATATCGATCTCTACAATATACATAGTTTTCGCGTTCTAGCACCATGTTTTCGTTCAGTGCGCTATAACGCAGTATATAGTCGTCGTAATTATGCGCGAAATGTTATTATATTTCTATGGAGAAAATCGACCTCATTAAACTCTATATATACTACGACAGCAGCCCAATGGAAAATCATGCCGGGAAAACGAATCTAATTCTTAAATTTTTTGCTGCAAATGAACGCTCGTACGCTAGTTATGTCAACACACTACTACACGCGATTGAAAAAACAGTTCCCGAATAGATTGCTCATTTTCTATATTACTCATAAAGTCACACACTCGATAACTTTTATCTTCAAATTGCTGTTTGAAGATACTTAATAGTTTGCGGTGAAATATTTTCCTGTCGTTGGGAGTTAAGCATCTTAGCATCGGGGCTTTGAAGAGAGATTGTAGCGGAGCATAAGAATCGTTGTAGTGTGCGCACAGAATTTCCCATACTCGAACGTAGTTACCTTTCGACGGAGGTAAGTCCTATAAGTGTTTGATCATGGGCGAAGACTCGCCTGAAATTAGAAATTTGACAAACCAGAAACCTCGATTTTAGGTCGCATAAATACTTGATAGTGTATATGGCGTTTTGAAATCAATCCAATCGCAAGCGTAACCCTTGAAATGCATGCAATCTTCAATTTCAGTAGTTAGACGATTTGATTTTGTCTTACGCGTGCCCGGAAGTTGGATTAGTGGTTTCGCTCACTCCCAAACGAGATGTATCACGCAATAGGATTTATTAGACTGAACGACAAATTAAAACTTTATCAAGTCGACTACAGAACCTATAACTGAATACTGGTAAGTGGTAACGATTAAGTTTACTTATACAATTTATAAAACGTTCCACGGCCGTTAGTAAATGAAGGAGCTTCAAAAAATATTACCTATACTCAGCCCAGTGAAAATGAAATGTGTTGGGTCAATATTGATTACCATTATACATTCAAAAGAACATCAAATGAAAGCATAATTTTGTAATCTGTTTTGTGTGAGGTAGAAAAATACCCGAGTTGAAGGGAAGTCCTCAAGATAAACGCAAAAAGGACGAATCCTCCGAAGGGAGAGTAGACTATGCAAACCGCAGAAGTTTACTCTCACTTCGGAGTATTCGTCCTTTTCGCGTTTATTATGGATAGCCGTAACTTGGAGGAACGGATTCGTTTAATAAGGTCCTCATGGTCGCACCGTACGATATTCTATTTTACGGCAAGATTTCTATCCGACAGTGATGGAATTAATTTTTCGATTCAGTTCCAGTTCTAATCTTGCGAAGAAGTATTATACTCGAATGAAAGTACTTATCACTATAATATGACTATAATATGTATACTCTTTGTGTAAGACGCCTTCGCATATATACATAGGTACTTATAATTCGTATGGTAAACTAGTTTTTGAGAATTAATTAAATATTTCTAACATGACGACGTACCAATCTATCGACCGAAGTACGGAGGTGAATAACGACTCTGTGCTACAGAATACTGTGATGAGAAAGAAAGAGCTCTCGTGAGCATGCAGTGGGTGAAAAATAAAAACGAGAAAACGAGAAAAAGGAAGACATATATGTATTCACGCGAGGATATTCTTGGCAAGTCGTTGCTGTAGGAGAGAAGATAACGATAAGAATTTACGCTCGAAAACAAATTCTAATAATTTTCCGGATCGCCGAAATTCTTTAAATAAGACATTAGACTTATCTTATTGGTTTACGTTAAAAAGGAAGAGGGTAAATAGCGCAAGACATTTCCCAGTAGAATAGCCGATTTTCATTTCAAGTGCGTCATGCCCACGAGTAAGTGGAAAGAAAGCAATATTAGAGTTGTCACCGGTCCCCTGAACGTCTACTGCACTGATGTAGAGAACGATGTCGTAGAAAACGAAAAGAGGGTGAAAACTGCATCTCGTCGAAGGGCTTCCAACTTCCATAATCTATCTACGGAACAAAAATAGGTAGAAAAATCTCATTTACTATCCAATACTGCCTGGATAAGGATGTATAGCATTCAAGGAAGGTAGAGTACAATATATTCATCTGCGATATAGTACACTGTATAGATTCGATTGATCGTTCTCATATCGTTTGCATTATTCAATTTGAATGAATGTATAATGAGAAAACAAAATGAGAAATGAGAAACTGTGCCTAGTCGTGTACTGATACTACTCTTTTGACGTCGCGTTCGGAAGGCGCGCTTTTATTACATCAAAATCGGCTAAGTGCAAAAAGTTCCTACTTTAAATATTTATTCTACGGAAGACCTTTGTGAACCATCCTTTGTTCGAATTAGTCTGAAGTCGCGTGTCTTCTATTATCGTGCGATCTGATTTTTCGAATAAATATGGTCGATCGTTTATCATAATATTACAGGCATTCCGCTCCGTTCTGCCGATTCGAACTCAAAAATCAACTGACCACCGTTAATTATATAGGTTCGTTGTATATCAAGGTAACGCTACCCGGCTCATAATATGCGAGTAGCAGGTCTTGTATCTTACTTATGCATGTACACGTTTACAGTATAATATGTGTACTATATTGTCTGTTGAATCACCACTACGAATCTAAGCCCCTCTTTTCACCTAATTGGTTTTTATTTCTATTATTTTTTTACTGATCTGGTGTACAAAGTTTAAACATGCAGACGGAAAAAAATCAGATCACTATACCTAATTGTTCTCTAATATCGGTTTTCAATTCAGAATTTAATAATAGTAATAATTTCCTTCAACAAGTTCTCCATTCTCAGATACGGCACATCACGATGGATGTGCGTAAATAAAATTGGCGTTTACCATGTATAGTCAATATTGTGATAGTAGTATTGCGTGATTATGAAGCTTCATTACTAACATACGTATTACAAACTGATGCGCGGAAGATTTCGTCTCGGTGATCGTTATTTTTGCATGTACGGTGGAGACGGTGAAAATGGCTGCCAATCACATGTACAAGCTATTTTTTTGATTCCTCATACAGTACACTTTTTCAATATTTATCATTCAACATAACCGCGAGAGAGTAGAAAATTTACATCAGACGGGATCGAATAATCGTTCACATATCCTGTACTCACTATTCACTACATCCTCGTAAACAAATATGTATAAGCAATTCTTACTATTTTATCGACTTGGATTGAGAGACGATCGTATGTACGTACGTTACATTGATGTACAGTAGGGTATGAAACGGTAGTGGTAAATTTTACATCAATATTTTACATCAATAAGGTACAACTTTTTTTGTTCGACTTAATAATAATACGCGCATTCTCGATGGCGTGATATTTCTTTGAGAGTTCACTCGAGAGCGAGTGACTGAAAAGCGCACACCCCTATAGACAACGCTGCAATTCCACAAATTGCTTCAAATTTTATGAAGCAGTAATACGTGCAATTGGGCTTAGAATAAAGAAATTGGCAATCGACGTGACGGTTATTGCAGGAAAGAAGAAATTATAAACGTCCCGTCGGCGTCTATCGAGATCCATACAATATACTGGTATTGAATTGTAACAGGGCGCAGACAAGAAAGCTATACGCGCGACAAAAGAAAATGAAATTAATAAGCATATATAAATGAGGGTACTTGACGAAGTTCGTTACTTCGAGTATACTTTATCCGCGACGGTGACGATCATGACCGCGAATTGGAAGTATTCCTATAATTTTACATTGCGTCAAAAACCGCAATATCAGTGAAGCACATTAAAGCCCCCTTCCCTATCCCGGAGACGTATTTCTTCTTTCAAGTGAATTATATTGTGCGCGTCAGCGTGGTGGAAGGCCGAGAAAAGGTCTTGTAAGCGAGTGCATTGACGTCGACGCCACCAACGAAAACTCTTCTTGAACATACTATTTTTATAATTTTCGTATGTGTATTTATTTTTTGATGAATGAAAAATTGTGGAACTATTTTGTGCAGTGATTAGGTTTGTTATAATGCGATACATATAAATACAATCATATGACCAATTGCAATAGCGGTGACAGATATGAACAAAGTTCAAACATTTAAAATAAACATGAGCTATTTAAGTTAGGTACTCTCAGAAGTATTTTCGACATTGAATATAATTTAATTTGACTTTTCTCGATATTACCTCCCATTATAGTGAATATACTCAGGTTTAGTTACCGCGGTCTGTTGCAACGTGTAACGTATTTTATTGAGTTACTAAATTACAATGCGTGAGGAGGTGGATTTGTCTGTCGTAATGAAGCGCGAAAACTAAACATAAGTATTGCACAGTAATAATAATAATAATAATAATAATAATAATAATAATTAATACAGTAGTTTTGATGGACAAGGGTGTTGTAACTGACCTTTCTACAGTAGAAACTTGTGCTCCATGGAGAATAAATTCTCTTATAGAACTAGTGCAGAAATATGGCTTTTCGTAAAACTTTTTCTTCTTTTGCACAGGTTGTATGTACATATGTGTTTGAATTCGTCTATGAGCTGTCGAGGTAGGTATAATTTTCATACCATGTTCCATTCTTCAATGAGTTGCGTTGCATTCGTGTCTTTTGCTCTTGTATTTTTTCCTTTTGAGAAAGAAAAAAATACGAGTCTCTTTTTTTTCTCTCTTCGTTATTCATGTGGAACTAAATACACGCCCTTAGAGAGGGTGCCTTCGTCTAATCTTTATGGAACCTGAAAAATATAAAACTCACATTCAACCAAAGTGTAACTCGAAAACAGAGAGTGTTATACCTGTGATTTTTTTTTTGTTACCTTTCTTACGCAACTTTCTCTTCCAACGAAGCAAGCCGTAGATAAGTCCAGGAAGACACTGGAGCGACACACTGTTTCTGAATCTACTTTACTTTAAATATTACCTGAAGGATTCGTCGAAGAAGAAAAAAAAACACAAACACAAACACATACAGATACAGATAAAGAAAGAGAAACGAACGAATAAATAAGAACAACCCCATCTAATAAGAGGAACAAGTTTCGCATTTTCTCCGAATGATTCCGAAATACTTCCCCACGATGAGAAGAAATTTCTTCATTTTTGTTCTTTCAATCGAACGTCATGGCTTTTACAAAGCACTATTCATCCATTTTTTCAATTAGATTGACGAAGAATGGTTTAGGTAAGAAATTACGAGTGGCTAGGGTAAGACAACAATAAATTATTAGTAAAAAGTGTAATCGTACGTGGAAAACTGACGAAAATTCTTTACCTATCTGTTTAAGAAATGCGAATTAAGCTCGCATTTTCGAGAAGTTTGTACCTAGGTAATATTTACAAAAACGTGCACATAACGAATAATGTACATGCTTACTGTGCGTATGTGAATTACCATCAGCAGCCATATGCGGTAACCCTAATGCATTACATCAGCCTGTGGACACAAGATGCGTTTCCTGTATGATCTACATGCTATAATTTTCACATTTTTTTTTGGAACCAAAGTAACTATCTTTTCTAGGATATTTTAAAATCTAACGATGATATTTATACCTCTCACAAATTTACTCATAATTAACAGAAATGAAAAAAATTTTCAAGAATTTTTTTAATATCCCAGCATTTCAACATCTTGAATTGAACTTATTCAAAAGGACATTACACGTGCTACATTTTTATTCTCTTCAATTTTTTATAGAAATGAGTAAAACTCGAGTAATCTTTCTGAATTCCTTGAGAAAAACCGGTTTAATTGTCCTCTCTTTTTGTTGGAATAGAATGATGTAAGATACGCACCAACTAAGATACAAATAGTTACTAAATTTCCTCTTACAAATCCGAAATTGTACTCATTAAGAAGGAAATTAAAATACAGATATCTACTCAACTCATGACTGGCGGTCAGGCGCACCGCCTACCGCTATAATGCTCATAAAGGTAGATTAGACTATGTCTTCCTATCAAGGAATGGTTCTGAATTCGATACCACAAATGGCCTACTTATTTCATTTATTTTCAAACTTCATTTATACAACGCTTGAACGCGGTTTCGAACCGTACTAGTTCATTTTCAGAAGCATACTGAAGAAATACATGAGAAACACAAAGTGCGTACAGCTTGAGATGATCTCATCGGATTGTATGATGTCATTCAGTACACGAAATTGAAGATCGATGTTATGAGTGAAGATTTCTATCTACTCGAGTTTATTTAATGGCACGCTAGTACGATTAAAACAGTGTGGTCAACATTCACCTATCTCGCGTAGTTTTATACTTCTTTGCAGTTGATTTAGTGTAACGCTTACTCCCATTTCTCCTTACACATACGTTACAAACACTAAGGTACTAACTCAAGTTAATATACTCAAACGTTACCAATACTACACCAATATCTCCGTCGATTTCCTTGGGTACTTTCGAATGAATTCTCGAGTATTTCGTTGGTTTACATTTCGACTTACAGTTTCCCTTCACTATAATTTCAACTACTCTCGAACTACTGAGTGAATTTTTCTTCAAATGGACTCAAATTACAGTTAGGTATCTACAGTCATACATGTAATTTCTTTCCATAGAAGTGCTATTCATTTGAGTAATCGTTTGTAATTCTTCTTCCACCTCATTTGTACTCATTTATGCAATAAAGTTAGATATTATAAATTCGATACACTCCATTGACGATTTCTTAGATTAATATATTCTTAACATTCCCTGCATTTCATGTAATCGTTTGCATTAAGTATTAAGTATATTACTTCGAAAGCATTTCTCTACTTCTTTTGTTTTTTTCTGAATATTTGCAATATAGAGGACAACATTTCACATTGCGCACATAAACAACAGTAAAGCATTAAAGCATGCAAGGTTTCTTCGAGAATTTTTCTTATTTCCAAACACATACACATATCAACAATGCATTCCAATTATCCTTTATTCCAAGATATGTGAAAAAAAAAAAAAAAAAAAAGTTTCGCATCTGAATTCTTCGGTTTTACTGAAAATATGATAATTGAGGGGTCCTATCAGTCTACTCTCGATGTCTGTACTATACGTAGAGTACTATCAAGTTGTTACATTGATTTTAATAATATTGTTGTACTGTACCAACAATCATCAAGAACTGTAGATTGTTACAACCATATAATTACGTTCATTAATGAATACCGTATTAAAAGTGCGTGCACGAGAGCCCAAATATTATCAATTTTTAATACCGGGTACCCTACAAAAAATATCAATTAATTTTCTCTTGATTTCATGCATGCTATTGAGCGAAATAGCGATCAGAAAATTATACTGATCGCAGCGTAGTCGGTGAAACTACTAGACAGCAGATTTAAAACCAATTTATTTAGACTTTTCTGACCTACTTGATACTCCTCGTAAATGTTTTCAAAATAGTAACCTGGACTAGAGTTTCGTTTAATACGTCCGAAAGATAAGAAGCAAAATATTAATGTGCCCGTAACAGAAACTAAGTTGTAACTTCAATAAAAAACGGCACTACCATTTGAAATAAAATTCAAATATTGACTAGCCTAAATCGACGTTCCGGAAACAGGGGCGAATTTACGGGGGAAAACAGGAGAAACGTCCCCCCCCCCCCAAAAAAAAAAAAAAAATGTACCCGTAAATCCGCCCCTGCCGGAAATAACTTATTCTACCATAAAAGAAGTCACGCAGAATTACCACGACAAATTATCAAAATCTGCTGACGATAGTAGGGAGCTCGAGAGCAGTTAAAATGGACAACCATTTTTGTTTGTAACTTACTGGGAGCTGGAGGCTTCTACACTCACATAAACACGTGACGGGCATGCAGTCAATTGAGAAATCGTCAGCTCCCAGTAAGTTACACATAAAATGGTTGCCCATTTTACCCGCTCTCGAATTCTTTAACAATAGAAGAAAACGTATTGTTGATATTACACGCAAGTTTTTTAGATTTACAAATTCAATCGAGAAATTTTTTCAATCTCCCCAAAGACTAAAAAAAAAAAAGTAGCAATCTGTTCGCCTTTCAAGGATGTGTTTGCCAGTTGTAGATCAGAATAGGATTGATGACATTTATTATTAATAGGGATGAATTCACAAGAAAATTTTTTTGAAAGACAAAGAGAGAGTGAAATAGTGTTTTCAAATGGGGAAATTTTATTCGAACGGCAAAATATACGATGAGCACGACAACTTTTTGTCATCTAAATATATCGTGTACACGACAATTTTACAGAGATATGACGACAAATAATGGAAGACAATAAATAGGAAGCAAACGGCTATGTGATATGAATATGAACGACAGAAAAACATGTGTCACCGACGTATTAATATTTCGTAGTCTTCATAATATTTAGCCCATCGACATAAATTTTTCACATCCTCATAATACACTTACTCCGTCAAAATAATTTTCACGCGTCGGTTCAACTTATTCTTGTAACTTGTGATGCTAAAATGACGATTGTGTAGGTACCCAGCTCGCAACTTGTTCGAAGTGGCATACGACTTGAATAGAATTCATTCGCTGTCTTTCTACCTCTACCTACCCTTCTATATTATGTAGTCCGTGTGTAGTCTTATTTTACGGGCTGTTTCGCGTGTTATCTATCGAATTCAGTACATCTGCATACACTCGCACCATATTATACCTAAATACTTCATTTCGTGATTCTTTGAAATTAGCATTTTATGTAAATTTCAAGAATGGAATACGTTGACGATTTCAACGATGATGTTTCTGACGACGAAGTGGAAGAACCATGTCCTAAACGAAGGCGGGTAGCACGAGAATGGACGAAAGTTCAAACTTTCGAGACCAAAGAAGAAGCTGAGAAATTTGTGGCTGATGAGCAGGTATAAGACATTCTTGAATATTACGTGAGGTACACTAGATCACTAGATTGACAGTGGTTAATGTCTTCTGTATGTGTAGATATGGAGGAAGTCATCATCGAAGTATACCTTAGATGGGCACAAAGTTGAATTTCGTTGCGGTGGTGGAAAATTCCGGCAAGCTGAATGCCCTGCAGGTGTATACCTGCTCTATCATTCAGACAGTGATGCAGTATCACTTTTCAAGACAGAAAGTAGTCATGACAACCACGACAATGCTCCTAGGAGAGGATTGTCTGTCGAGCTGAGGGATTTCGTAAAGAAGAAGTTTGACGACGGTATCACAAAACCAAATGCCATATTGCAAGCGATAAGACGAGGCGGTCATACTGAACCACCGAAAACGAAATTGGTCACATATCTACAGCAGTTAAGAAACGAAAAATACGGTGCACCTACAATATGTGCGACGGATTTAGCTGAATGGTGCGATGCTAGACGTGAGGTACCCTCTGACAAGGACGAACCGTATGTGTTGGCTTACAAAGTATACGCTGAATCAACTGAAGTAGAGGAGCAAGACCTGAAGGTGTTCATTTCAACGGTTCGCCTTCTCGAACTCATGAAGATGTCGAGCATGGTACAAATAGATGCGACTTACAAGTTACTTTGGCAAGGTGTGTGTATTATTCACTTCCCTGAACGGCAGAAAACAATCTACCTCATACTCATACCTAGTATTTTTGTATAGGTTATCCTGTGATGGTGGTAGGTACGAGCGACAAGAACAGAGTATTCCACCCGTTCGGAATCGCAGTGTGCAAGGGCGAATCTGCGGAGGACTTCAGTTTCATTTTCGATGTACTGCATTCTTACGACTCTAACTGGAAACCAACGATTTTACTTGCAGACGGCAGCGAAGCAATTACTGCTGGCTTTCGTTATATTCTCGGCGATGATTTCAAACGTATAATGTGTTTTTTCCATGTTCTTAAAAATTTAGAACCGTACTTTAAGCGTCAAAAGAAATTTGATCATATGAATTTGAAGAGGGACATACATTACTTGCAAACTGTGGCAGATGAAGAAATATTCGCTAGAGCTTCGTATTTGTTCGTGGAGAAGTGGAAAAAATCGCGTGATGTGAAGATCAAAGACTGTGTCGATTATTTCTGTGACCATTGGCTAGAGAAGAATTTCGGTTGGTATGAAGGATTTGCCGTAGGTTATCCCAGTAACGAATGCCGTAATAAAACGTGAGCACACGTTGAGGGATCGCTTACCGGTTGGCCAATTTCTGAACAATGTACTAACTTTGGTAAAGGGATGGTCCGAAAGAAGAAATTCAGAATGTACAAACGCTACAGTTTTCCAAGAAACACCTTCAATAACATTACGTCAATGGACTGATGCGTATCAGTGGGCATTGGGCAACCACAAAGTGCTACGAAGAGGTAACAGTATGTTTTACACATGTTCCAGTAAAATGAATGTATCACAACTGATATACTGACCGAATACATCAAACAGAAAGGTAAATGGGATTCGTTCGATAATTTTGTAAAATACAATTATGGTGTTTGGGCTATTAGTCTAGATGGTTCTTGCTCATGCCCGTCTTTTATGAAATTTAATAACTGCAAGCATCATCTTGGGTTGCTTATTACATTAAAGAAGGTGGAAGTACCACCAAACGCAAAACGCATCCCATTGGGGCAGAAGCGGAAACGCGGACGCCCCTCTAAAGCAAAGCGAGCTTTAATAATTCAACAATAGTTCGTACCTACTTAATTATTTTATTTTAAATCATTATTTACATTGTATTTTACACTTTATTTTTAAGAATGATAATTGTCGTTTATAGAAATTTGTTACCGGGCTTTTCAACATTTCTACCTGCCATTACTTGACGTACGTTTCATTTTTCTGTAGTTATAATTTATTTCATGGCGTGAATAATAAATTACCATCATCTTACAATTTTCCCAGCCGTATGTTCCTATTTCTTGTCGTCGGCTACTATGTTTCGTCGTTTGATTTTTTTTCCGGTCGAAGGTTATATTTTACAGACGTACACTCTACCAACTCTGTCGTGCTCCTACTATATTTTGCCGTAACTTTAAATGGTACCCTTTTCAAATATGAACAAGCAAATTGAAAAAAGTAAAAATAGAAGACAGAAATATCGTCACCTTCGGATACAAACCTTGTAACTGACAATTTTATTCTGATGAACTTACCTGGTAACTCCAATTTTCAAAATTTTGCAGGAGAGACGAAAAACTGTTCATTGCTGTTCGCGAAGGATGGCAAAAAACGGATTCTGTTACGAGTTTTGTATTCTCCAATTTTTGTAATGACCATTAATCTTTCAAGTTTGTGATCGCTGTCATCGATGCGTCTTTCTTTTCTCCACCAAACGGTGCTAAAATCTTATTTTTGACAAAAATTGGAGTTACGAGGTTTTTGTTCATCAGAATAAAATTGTGAATTACGAGGTTTGTATCCGAAGGCGACGATAGTTAAGTACCTACGTGTACAGGCCGATGAAGTGACATAAGAGAAACGTTGTGAATGAGACAATATTTGATGTCAAAGATAGTTAAAATTTAGATAATTATTAAAAATGGTCAAGCAATCCTAAGAAATTCAAGATACTTGAAAAACCCAAGGCCAGCGCGCCACCAATGACTAAAATTATAATTTTTAAATGTGGAATCAATTACTGCATCATTTTGAGATTGTTACAATGTTATTATATCACGTGTGTCTTGAGTATCTAATCTCATATGTGAGCCGAATCTACTGCAAAAATTTTGAGAAATGATACGATTTACGCGCGCCAATTTTACTTACCTAATTGAATCATTTTCCGCAAGATTTTTAACCATTTCCTATCACTATAGATTCAAACGTGCGATTTTTCGGCACAAAAGGAAAAGTCAGAAATCACGAAAAAATAAATACTTTCAACAGTTGATAATCATTTTATTAACAAAAAAAAAAAAAAAAAAAGGAAAGGAAAGGAAAGAAGAAAAAAAAGTATAAAAAGTAATTATCGGAACTCATAATGAGTGAGTGAGGTGTAAGTAGAGTACTAATATCGAAAAAGGGTTTTCCAATTGTACAAATCTACTTTATTAGTTGCAGCGACACAACTGATGATGGGATAACACTCGAAAGTACTCTTGTATAAGCAACTAGTAAAGTAGATTTATACAATTGGAAAACCCTTTTTCAATAAAAAGTAATGTATGAACATGAAAAAAAAAAAAACTGAATAAAACAAAAATATAAGAAAATTACGGAAAAATTAGTTATTTCAACCTCTTCCTATCCCCCCCCCCCAAAAAAAAAAAAAAATCGGTTCCAAAAATTAGAATAATGATAGGATCTTTGATACAGCCAATGAATTAGCTGCGCACGTTGTTCTACTTGATCGACCTTGTTATTGTTCATGACCTAATGGTATTGCCTTCGCTTCCGAGGGAGCAGTGAGTAATTTTAAGTGTATGCAAATGCCCCAGTTTTCTTGCATCAAAAAATTTTTAAAAATAAAGGACACGTGCATGTTAATTAATTTAAATTGAAGCGTTACGATTAATCATCACTACCCAAATGCCAAACTTCTGAACCTTGAAGTCGTCAAAAGTGCGCCACTTTCCATTCTACCTGAAGAATTTTAACAACATACTTTGGAGAATTACGTCAGCAAAATGTGAAATAGGGACCTCTTTGATTATCGTATTAATTTTTAATTAAAGATCACCGTCAATATTTTTCTCGATCACTCATTTACTACCGTTTTTGTGTTTTCTTCTCTTCAATTCGTTTGAAAACATCAAACTTTTCACTTGCCCGCTTTTCGTGATTTCAGATCATATTTTCGAATTGTTTTCCATTAACTTTTTTGTGTTCTTGATTATCGTTCGAACAGCCTTTTCCTTTCGCGCAACTCAACAATCCTCGTATTACGAACGCTCATCTTTTTTTCAACGTTTATTGACTTCTTTAAGACCCCACTTAATTATTTCGGCGAAGTTTCATGTTAACAAAACCATGTACTTACGTGTATATGCAAAAAAAAACGAGTACAATATTTTCAAAATTCGAAGAACGCGATACTTGACATTCATTCTATGATTATCGTTTATCGGGGAAAAAACAGTCCCTAATTCATCACCGGTCATTATAAAACTTTATGACTATAGTTGATGATGGAGGCGAGTCATATAAGTATCGTAAAGCTCATTAAAATGAGGAAGAAATAAAAAAATGATTCCTGAATTCTCACTCCTGCCTCCCTCGTATAATATATATGTTATACGTATAATACGTATATCGGAGCCCTACTATCGTATATCAAGATCTGCGCTCGTGTGTATAAGCAATACTTTACGGAGCGCGGAGTACGTAAATAGTACAGGGATCGAATACATGATCTTTTTCCGCATTGACGGATCAAAAATTAAATCATTATCTCTGGTAGCAAAACGCGTTAGGTACGCATTATGAAAACGTATCTTTAATTATTTTTTCCAAGTTATGACACATTTTACGCATTTTATTTTGTATAGTTGTACGTAAAATGATTGTATTTACAAATATGAAAGTACCAGGGCCCTGCAAAGTACTAATTAGAAAAAGTAATTACAACTCAATTTTCTCCATCATTTTTCTCTTCGTTTACAGCATTAAAATCAACATTATATTATACTCTGTACTTCAGCCAAAGCTTATCAGAAGAATTAAAATATTGTTCGGGTCTTACCTGCGTGTTTGAAAATATAAGACATATCTGCCACGAAAGATGTCTATTCCTGCAATTTCTACATACCTTTTAAACGCAATCATTGAATTTCGTATCATCTTTTTGAAGATAGAATGACGCTTCAAGAAATTGCAGTCCAAATACGAGTATCAATACTACAAGTTTATCATTATAATTTTCGCGTGACATATTCCATACTTATTTCGATAATTTTCTCGATTTTATCGACCATCAGCGATTTTCGAATGCATCGGTAAATGGGCTGTACGCATCATGCTCTAATACAGTACCTACAAATATAGCACGCAGATATCACCACACTGTCTTAGCCACTTCGGTATCAAGAAATGTTACCCTAGTTCCGTCCATTGTTATCAAGTCAACACCAATTGGTTAAACTCGACCAACATGGACTGCATTCATTTTTTTCTCTCCTTTTTTTTTCTCTTTCTTTACTATGATGCCCCAGCTTGCCACGAATGATGTTTCTACCAGGGTGTTGAATGGCAAATAATGCATAGACGAAGGGAAATGTAAGATACGTATTGTATACGCTTCAAGCAGCTGCTTGCTTAATAGTTATACCTTTGAATTGAATCTACGTACCTACAGTAGTCTGTGTCACCGCGGTATCTTTAGATATCGTACACTTTAGTTAGGGTATACTTGTGGAAATTTTCACATTGACGAGAAATCGAAAAATGTATCAGGAAAAGCGAGACTTTTTTCCTAAATTTTTCCATTTTATTTATTCGAGTCGAGTCTCACTGCGCGGGATCACCTTGTACATCACGCTGTACTGCGTTTGTGCTAAATATCAAAATTCGCGATTCGGGTACCTTCTTCGGTTTGATTATTCATTGATGCATCCTGAAATTGTATCACCATCTTAATAATACGTTCTCCCTGTCGTTTATTCGATTTATATAATTTAGTTTATGGTGCGCCTTTCGGCTCAGCGTGTACCGAGCAGTGAATTGCCGTGACGTGAATTATTGTATAAAATTGCGTGTACACAAATGCGTTTATCTTCCCGGGTGGTGAGGTTTTTCCTAATGTTTTCAATTGTCTTTGGTTACTCTGCAAAAACCACGAGAATATTCTCACCTTGTATTGTATCAACAGAGAAAAGCGATTGCAGATGTTTCGATCATAATAGTTCTATCTGATCAGATGATGATGGAGCTTTCATTTTCAGAGCAGGAAAATTGTAAGTCGCAATCAATTATAATAATAATAAATAATAATAATAAATAATAATAATAATAATAATAATAATAATAATAATAATAATAATAATAATAAATAATATAGAAACTAGGTACCTATTCTTGAAATAAGAAATACGGGATGGAGGTGCGTGCCCCACTTTACCGCCGACGATATACGAGACCGTGGTAGACTTACTATAATGTAACACGGCTGCGCATGTATACATATATGTTTATATAAAATTATCTACGTACCCGTCCAGCTTGTCTAGCTTTGTCAGACTCGACCGTGCACCACATTTTGTTCACCTATACTTACACGATATCTACGATTGTAAATATATGATACAGTGGTACACACGAAGCAGTTCCTAAACTCGTGATCTTGTCGTTGTTGTTGTAACGCGTTATTTCCACCCCTTTCCGAAAAATACAGGAGCGGCCATCTTTATGGTTTCTGTTTCTCTTTTCGCTTCAATTATGACGTAACAGAAAAGTTCGATTCACACGCGCCTTTATAAGTTAGTCTTCTTTAATACGGTGACCTAAGTCTACATTAACTGGAGTAATGAATTTTTCTTTCTTCCTTCGCTTCCCCTTTTCAACTCTTGTTGCACGGATGAATTCTTTCGCGGGTGCGCGGGACAGTTTTGGAATTTTTTAAAATTAAAATGTACATTCGCGAATACAACAACGTATATAACAATAAACTGATGTATACCAAGTGAGCACACAGCGACGCGCAGAATTGCGACTGAAAGGACTTCTAACCGAAATTTGATGTGAAATAGCTTTTTGATGGCTTTTTATCATCTCTGTAGTTGGTTGTAATGACCCGAATTGAAGATTTTTTCCCTTTATTTTTCCTTATTTTTATTTACATCGTTTCTTTTTTCTCCCTCTCTATTTTCTGGGAAAAAAGTTCACAGCAAAAATAACTTTTTTTTTTCTTTCTACTTGCTTGTCGAATAGCAATGAAATCGTAGATTCCCCCTTCCCCCCCCCAAAAAAAAAAAAAAAAATCATCCTCTAAATCCGCCCCAGCAGCATACTTCAGATGATTTTAAATATGTAACTGATACAAAAAAATGTACTCTCGAAGGAGTAACGAATTATATAAAACTACACTTTATACAGCCACTGAGTACTTTCGGTTTAACAACCATCTTCCAAGCATGAATGAAAGCGACTCTCCCAAAATCAACGAAGACAGAGAAACCAACTTGAGGATCATGATACCAGCGAGTCATCGAAGTGTGAATCATTCTCATAGACTAGCTCAACCAGATGCTCATCAGGAATATACCTGTTTGAGAAGGTGAAGTCTTCATTATTTCGGTTAGAGCACTAGAACGATACAAGTGAAGACATACGCCATTTTCTATCGTTCAAAAACCCTCCAAGGTACAACGCGTCACGCGTAGCATCGCAGAGCGGCAGATTTTGGGTGTTTTCGTTGATCCGCGATGTTACGCGACACGCGATGTACTTTGGAGGGTTTCTGCACGATAGAAAATGGCGTATATCTTCATTCGTATCGTTTTAATGGCTCATTTCAGTGACGGATGATTTTGATTTTTTCCGAAGCCATACGCCTAAAGTATGAGTTCTCCCTATGAAGAGGGGTACCAGACCCCTCCTTGAACTTGTGGCCACTTTTGATAAGGTGATCGGCAAACGCCGACTCACCCAAGTTACCCTTCTCCCACGCTTTTTTCTGCTCGTCAATTCTTATTTGGAGCTGAAGGCCGATCATTCCTACATAAACTCCAGGGGAATCGTTGTATATGTTACGCCGAATTCGGGCAATAACACAATACGCGCAGTCTTCAGTAATTTCACCAAATGCGCGCAGTCATTAACCACTTTGCTGACAGCGCGCATCCCAAAAATTTTTTGCAGAATGCGCGCAATGAATGATAAAAAACGTATTTTTTGACTCTTGATTCCGCAATATTTTTATGGGGAATGCGCTCATTCTTGTACAGCTTTTTTGACATTGACTCGGTAATATTTTACCGCGGAATATGCGCATTATGAAACTCGCTGATTTTTTCAGTCGTTTGAATGACTATTATTCAAAACCAAATAATTGTACAAAATAACCTCTGCCATATCAATAAAGTACGAATACAAAGCACACTGCCTGTAATACTTGAATGAAACGTCACCCGGAGATAAGAACAAGTTTATCCAAAGTACATATTATCATGTGATGAATGAGTGATTAATACAGGCCACATATCTGACCTACTGCACCCAGTTTTTTCCTGTCTAATCAAATCAATACCTTGAGTCAGGACGCTTTCCAGAAGGAACTAAACTCCAGGGCAATCGTTGCAGGCTTTGCTGTATACACCACTCCTCTCGGCTAGAGGAATGGGATCCTTTAATTTCACAAATAAACTTTCTACCGTGTTAGTATTATAAGATGCCGGTTGGAACGCTAAAGGACTGAGCACACGACCCAACTTCAACGAAAATCACCCCGGTAAGGAAGTCTAATCCAACGTTTCCTCCTATCTAGGTATGAATCCCTGGGGAGGGAGGACGTAGAATCAAGGCTTTTTCTGGTAAGCCTCCTACGGACCATTAAGTCAATGTCCACTCTCACCTGATTCACTCTAGCCAGGTGCTTAATTGTCACTATTTCTTTCTGGAAAGCGTCCTGACTCAAGGGAATATATGAGTGAGAAGATGAATCAAGCTGTTGAAAGTAGCGATGTTCGACTCTTTTATTGTATCTGTTAACGGTGAGTGTCGCGTTTTTGAACGGAATCTAAAAGAAAAGAAAAATCGTAAACTTGCCTCCCTCCAGAGTTCTAAAGCTATGACTGAGAAAAAAGTCTGTGCTGGAGAGTAAAATAGTCCAGCAATTCCAGCCGCGAATCATCAGTCACGGTAAAGTTGAGTTTAATTCTCATGAGGTGAACCTGTTGGAAAAAGGGTTGAAATTCGGCCTCCTCCTCCCCCCCCCCCTTGAAAAGACTTTTGCTGATATTATCTAATCGCAGACCATATAATAAGTAATCAACTTTTTGAAAATAGAATATTCTGAGAATAAAAATAATCTTATATTTGCGATGAATTTAAAAATGAAATCTTTGTGGATGCTAGATTTCAAAATGAAGTGATCTTAACTTGGTTCATTTGAAAATGAGGACGAATTTGTGAGCAGATCAATGTTTATTAACAAAACGATATATCATACTCGGTCGGAGAGGGCGGACTAAGAAGAAGAAGATATCATACTCGTTGAATAAATTGGAGAGTGGAGCATTCTGATTAATTTTAGGAAGAAGTAAAACGTTGATATTGCTCACGCAGCTGTACGTAACTACGTAAGCATTTTTTAATAGAAAAATTGACCATTTTTACAGATTTTTTTCAATGTGCCTTTGATACGAGTTCGCAAAGTTGTCAAACGAAATTTCTTACGTACACGACCAAAAATCACTCACGTTGTGAACTCGTGTCGAATGCTGTTTTATAATAATGCTTGATGGCGAAAGGCAATTCCGCCCGATGATCAGCTGATCGATAGCGTCCGCGCAGCTATTTTAACTCAAGCAGCGCGAACTACGTTCTTCTCCAGCGCTGTCTCGATGTACCCCGTTACACATTTGAAAGTTACGCACTTTGCGAACTGAAAAGCGTATGAGCAATGTGAAATAGCTCGAGAAGGTACAACACACGTCGCCACAAATAGCAGGAAGTATATGTGATAATTGCACGATAACTATAGTAAATTTTGAAGAACTGTAAACGGTATTATAATCAACATCGAAAATACTTCTACAGTCGTATACTTTCAATTAGTTTTAGCTTTTGCTCAACGTTGCACGCCGAGTCGCCGACATTATAAATATCAATAAAACGTAGGTACAGACTCACACAATAATATTGTTGTGTGCGTCTGTACTTATTATTCCTTCGTGAAGAGTGAAAGGAAAAATTTATGAATGATTAATAATTGTACAACTTATCTCCTGTCTTAACTTTTGTTATCATTATCTAGTTATTTCCAGAAACCCACACTTAAACAAAGAGAAGACTCAAAGGAAGAGAATAAAATACTCGTGAAGTGCCTCACGTGCTTTTTTAATTTTTTTTTTAAATTCAGCTAGTTTTTATGTTTTTTATACTTCGAGCTAAACATTTGACAGTATGACTTTTATTCTGATTTTTTCGACAACCTCTCGCCCGAAATTCAGTTGTTGATTTGCTGCGTTGGTCGATGATTAAATGTCACTGCTATTAATTTGAGTATTCGAGTAGGTGTTTGAGAAGACGTTATGGAACGAGATGAATAGAAATCGATGAATCTTACTTCTTAAAACTGAAGAATATAATTTGTTTGAACATCCGTGCTGAAATGAATATATCCATGACTAGGGACTGAAGGATTGAATGTCAATCTAGGGACTGTATAAAATAAGATACAGAAAAACGAATAGTTAATTTATTCATTTATTTGAAAGAATTTATTTTAGGTGTCATGAATAGAAAAAAAAAACAAACAAATAAAGGAAATGAATAAAAAATAAAAGTGTTGAGCTATGTATAGGTCTCTCGTTTCCTTCGTATTACACCAACAGCAAAATCAAGTCACGCTTTTTCACTACAACAGTTCTCGAGCATTTTTAATTACCTCTGAAATGCGCAATTACAGAATGAAGGATTCCATATAAGATGATATGAACGTCGAACAAAACTTGTCTGCTATATCAAATACGAGTGAACACCCCCACACAGTGGCGGCGCTAGTGGGTGGCAGATAGGCTCGAGCCTACCTTGACATAAACTCGAAAAGCAGAGTGAGATGAGCAATTTCCTTAAAGAAGCTCATCAGAGTCTTATGTCAAAATCCACGATAAATTATATTAAAGAGTCGAAATCATTGCAGTGGAAGTCATAAAAGAAGAAAGCTGGAATACAATGACTCAAATAATACTTTAATTGTTAAAGAAAATCACATCAATGACGTCTTCCTTAAAATAAAATATAAACTTCGAATTATGAGGTCGTTCTTGGTGATCTCAATTATTTTCCCCGGTTCTTCTTCTTCGTATTATCTAACGGAAAGAAAATGAAATCTCGCCGTTAGTCATATAGACGTTAGCGAATCTAAATTACAAATAAATATCGGCAAGTGTGTAAGATCGGATTATCTCAACTTCGAAAAGAATAACTCCTCACTATGTCTCATCTAGATACAATATCAACATATGAAAGTTGATTAATTCATGAGCGGAGAAGTTTAGTACTGATGCTAGGTAAAAGAAGAAGACTCGGTTGCCAGCGAGAGAAGGATTCAGACAGCCTATTACGAGTTCATAATTAACTCTATCTGAAAGAAAGATAAGATTAATGTTCAATAAAATATTCACTAACCTCGTCAGCTAAAAGCTGCTCTTCTTGATCCTCGTTCATGGATCCGAAAGTTTTTTATACGAAAGTTTTTATACGAAACAGATAATTCAAGTACAATTCACAAACGCACGAACATTCTATTAGTGTGACAATCCCTTGAATGCCAGATACCGGCAAGTGTCGAAGCATGAACAACCGTATTACCTAATAATAAGAAGGAGAAACGTTCGGCCAGGAAAAACCCTGCACATTAGTCACTTTCTCCTATCTTGGGTATTTCAATCAATTGAAATTCGAGAATAGATTATAGGCTCATTTTTGACATACCTGTTTGTTTAGAAAGGCGCCATAATAGGCGCCAAAAACGAGGAGAAAGAGCGCGGAATTACAGGAAAAATCATGGTGAGCCACCGGCGCACAAACATCCAGCGCCGCCACCTGCCCCCCCATCCATTATTATTGTACCCTAAACTTTCTATTTAGATTTTTTTCATTCTTGACTATTTAATTGACCGCGAGGAGAAAAGGTATGAAATTGATATTAAATAAATAATGAATCCTTAAAAATAGAGAGAGAGTAAACCCAACGTTGCGAGCCATTTTTTTGAATGAAGAGCCATATTTTATAAAAATTTTTGGTGTAGACGAAGTATCTTTTCTTGAAAAGATGGAAATGGTCACCGGCACAGCGTCTTCTCTCGATATAAACACGTTTTAAGTTTATTGTATGTATCAATATTGGCTCTACCCATTTTGAAAAAAAAAATTCCCAATAATGAACCGCCCCACCCCCTAAAAGTGATATTGAATGGATTTAGTAACCAATGTTAAAAAATTTGATATTCCACCTTTACAACACCGTATCTGAAGAATTCTTCAAACCCTAGTAAGTTTCATTTTGAATGGCAGAAGAGCATATAGAAATATAAATGAGAAGCGATCATTTTCTTCTTATTTTTTTTAAATTATTTTCCGCGCGCATGTTTTCAACTCATAATCAATGCGGGATTTCCATCATGATATTGAGCGGCATTTCAGAACAGAAATCTGCTTTGTATGATGCGGGATTCCCGAGTAAGCTTTTCGCCACTCTCTTGCAAAATCTTCAATCATTGAGGTTTTTTGCGGGATGGAATTAGGAGGAGGAGGAGGGATCCGACCATTTATGTTATGTTTGAGAAATTTCATATTCTGTGAGAATTCATCAAAATATGGATGTTTTCTTTCAACTCTACCAGGAAGCAAAATTATTTACCTCGATGATAACGATAAGGATGACCCTCTTTAAAATTGAAATTGACTAACCAATAGCGTATGTGAAGATGGCGTACGGCTTAGCTCAACAGAGCGTTATTCTAGTTCACTGTAAGAGAGGGAATGGAAATGGTTCACGGTAGAAGCGTCGTGTCACGTAACGCACCCAAGAGACCGTACAGACCTGGCATGAAAAAAGTACACAACTTGCGGTAAAAAAAAAGGGGGAACTCACATTCAGAAAAAGAGAGAACATCTTAAATCAAGATTTCAAGAAATGCACTGCATGATCCACGTCAAGAGTCGTCATTCACTCACAAAAAAATTTTTTCACGTCATGGTGCTACGGTCAATTTGGATGTATAGTATCCCTTTATGGGAGTCAGCAACGAATAGCAGCATCCAAATTATACAGGAATTCGAGAACATTATATACCGCAAAATCACGGAGTTTCGATGGTACATCACGAACCACCAACTGCATCAAGACCTGGTCCTTAGAAAAGTTCACCAGATTGTATCTAGAGCCACCGACAGATACGTTGATCGACTCCACTGCGCTCATACAAACACGGAAGGGCTGACTTTACACGAAAAACCTGCTTTGAAGCGGTTCAAAAGGAAAGCCGTTGTAAACATCAACTGAAACGCCGTTTTTTCAATATTCTGACTAACCGTGACTACATGGCATAGCCACTCGCATTAATTTTCTCCTTACCTGTCTTAAGGATATGTAAATTTTATAACAGTTCATGTAATGAATTATGAAGAAAGAAATAAAAACAAGCACCCCGTGCAATGCACGAGGTGGTAAGAGGGTCGGCTAATTTTTTCTTTGATGAAAAATTGATTACAATTCACAATTATAAGCTCTCATAAGAAAAAAAAGTACGCCCAACAATAAATAATGCATTAATTCTCAAATCTCAATCTCAATAGTTGAATAATTATGAAAATAATAATTACTTGTACTTGAAAACATATTTCATGATATCAAAAATTCAAATCTTATTTATCTTCTATCCTTTGATGCAATAGGTTTGAAACAAAATAATTGAATTCCTTTTTAACAAATTGAATAATTTTTTCGCAATTATGCTCACTCCTGTTAGTAATTTGGAAAGCTTCTTCTCTCGCATAATAGGTATACGTATTTGTATCACATTACTATTAGAAATTTATTTCGCTCACAAGAACTGTATCTCAATTGCTCAAGGAGAAAGTATTAATATCACAAACTTCATTTTCTTGCTCAAAACTCAACGTAGAAGGTATAGGACCAAGTACAAATTGAAATTGAATTGCGGATTATATCACATTCACGATCCATGATCGATTGAAGCGCTGCGTGGAAGAAGGGCCTCCGATGAAAATGTTAGTTTTGAGAAAAACGCATTTGAAGTTTGAAAAGTGTAATTCTCGGCGAGTACATAATGGAATGACTTCAAGCGCAGTTACGTAGTAATATGTGACCGTCGATGAGAAAAGGGAACTCATTACCCATCGCCGAGAGAACCCGTCGTTGGGTTTATTCCGTAGAGAAAGGGTGTTCTTGCCAGTGGGCAATGAGTTCCATTTTCTCATAATTATATGTAAGATTCCGTCACGCCGCAATCTCGGTAACTGCGCTACTCGCAGAGAGGTTTGGCAGGCGTAGTTATATTAGGTAGGGGAATATTTTAATAGCACGCCGTGTAAAATAAATTTGAACGCCGCGAGGGTAAAACGTCGGGGAAAAAATGAACGCCGATTGAAAGAAAAAAAAACGCCGAATGAAACAGAATTACACGCTGAAAAAGAAAAACGATCATACTTGAAGCATTACAGAATGGAAACCAACGATTCTTATGGGAGAAGCGAGTAATGCTATAATTGCAGGCTATCCCGCCGTTTTTGGGGAGCCAGGAGTGCGCCTCATGGGTAATTTTCATGTAGTCCAAAACAACGAAACATACCTGAAAACACTGAGTAAAGGTATGACCGTAAAAATTTGCAGATAACTTTATTACGGTTTTTTTCTCACAATTTTTACACACGTACACCATACACAAAACGTGTACAGAAAAAAACGACGCGTTTCGAATGCCTCTGTAAACGTTTAAAATTTTCTCACGAAAAAGCTTTTAATCGTAAAACTTTGAAGGACGATATCCAAACATTACATCTTTGTGAAAATGAAGACACCTTTCAAAAAGTGTCAAAATTATTTTTAAGGAAGTGGAAATGTAAGACAAACGCATGTGTGAAAGCCTTCATCAAACACTTTGAAGAGCAGTGGTTGATAAGGTACCCGTATGAAGGAGCAGCCACTGGATTTCCATCTACGAACAATGGGCGAGAGTCAACGAATTCCTGGATAAAAGGCAGCACATGTTGCGGGAAAGACTACCCGTCAGCCAATTCCGTGCAAGGCTGGTCGGACTGGCGTAACCCTAATTCCACTAATTGCATACTTTTCGCGGAGACGCCTTGTATAACAATACCAAAATGGACAATAGCTTACCAGTGGGCTGTCAAGAATAAACCAGTGCTGCAGAGAAATGAAACTGACGGAAAAGGGATGTACTATGTCGGTTCATCAACGCTGAAGGAGCCACTAATAACCGCTGTTCTCGAAAAACGCCAAAAACTGGTGGGATGATGCTTTCAACAGAAATCACTTTTCAATTTGGACTGTTACAGTGAATGGTACACAGTTTATCTGCACGTACCACCCTTTCATGAAGCATGGAATTTGCAAACATTCACTCGGCATACGGATACATCTCGGATACATCTTAAACAGTGCGCCGTGCCCGACAAAGCAAAGAATATACAAATGGGACAGAAACGAAAACGGGGCCGTCCTTCAAAATCTACAAAAGCGTTAATGATTCAATAGAATTATTTCATTATGGTTTCATTTTCAAAAATTTATTATACATTCGCCATTTTCAACAGAAGTTATAATTTTTCTGCCATTTTATACCTTAACAACATGTAAGCAGAAATTGTGATTTTAAAACTACTTTCATTTCTAGGCGTTGAATATATTCTGAGGCGTGTATTGTTTCCTTAGTCGTGCCATTTCATTCGCAAGGCGTGCAGTTTTTCAAAGTGACCGTTCATCCTACCCGGCGTGCAATCCCATTTCTTAGGGCGTGCTGAAAAATGCATGGCTTTAATTTTTTCCTGAAATTTGTCATCGTGTATTTCGTCGTATTCACAGATAATTGCACCTATCAAACCTTTTTCGATTTTTTCAAATTTTTATTTTATTTAAATTTATTACTGATATTTTCTGGAAAAAGCAGTCGTACCTATGTATACCTAAACAGAAGAACGACAAAATGATATTCAGCACTGAGATGAAAAGCAAGCTACTCGTACCTATTGCAGCTATGTATTTCTTGAAGACGTGAAAATATATCACGCGCGGTGCGGTTCGTATGGATAAAAATACTTTTGTATGGCAAGAAGTGAAGAAAAATATACATAGGAAAGCCGTGGCCAATACACGTTTAACGTTGAAGCTTTATTACAACTTTGAGAAGAGGGGTTTTCATTTTTGAATCACCCTATAGCAATTCGGAAACCAATACGAAGGTCTCTGCCAAGTTTCAAAGAAATCGGTTCGGTAGGAAGTGAGCCTGTTCGAAACCGAATTGCGAGTCTTCTCCTTTATAATACACATATTTATAGATGAACTCAGTTTTACTGTTCATTCTACAAGCATCTGGCTCGATTGATTGGTAGGTGCTTAATCTAAAAAGTGGGAGTCTTAATGAGTTCTGAGGAAGTTTGTGTACTACCTACTAACACTTGATCCTATATTGCAAATATGAAACCTTCCGTTTTATCATTAATAATATCATTAGATAAGCATATCATCATTTATTTATTTATTATTCATTTTTTTTTGTATAATATGTGCGTGTTAGTTTCAGTTCCTTGACATTGAGTATATATTTGAAGAATACAGTAAATTATACAAATTATAGGAGTATTCTTTTTTTTTTTTCAATAAATTTTAATTCCTCCTAAATAACATTTTTTTTTCTTGTGAAAATTCAGTTTGAAGCTGGTTAGTGTTGCTGACGAGAATATAGAAACAAATAATATTGATTACTCGTTTTGTGAACAAGAGAACTTGTAGAGAAGATGAACCTGATTAAGTCAGGTTTAAATAGTATAGAAGTTATTTTTTACCTTCATTTCATTTCGTTATACCTTCTCATTTTGCAATTGTCTAGTCAGTCCAGTTTTTTTTTTTCTTTCTTCGTTTTGTGTATACTCTTGTTAAAAAGTCTGGAATAATGTTATATTTCTCCATTTTGCAACGACGTTTGGTTTTCTTCATGGATTTTAATTAGTTCGCGTGTTCGATGCTGATTTATTATTTTATACGATACTAGTATGAACAAAGATATAGGTAGGTTTAAACAAGAGTACAGAAAAAAAAAACAACCAGTATGCTGAACACAAGAATGGCGTCGTACGAGGTTGGGTATACTATAAATTCTTTTCCGACAGAAAATGATTGCGTGTAACGAACAAACGGCATACTTCTCTTGTTATATTTTTATTGACTTTTCTTTAGCAAATGATTATGTTCTCACATTCATTTTTGTCTCATGGTATTACATATTTACTCGCCCTACTTTTTTTTATAATATTCCGTTGATAATTAATAATGTATTACTGCCTGATTAATAATATTATACCACATCATATCAATTGTTCCAAGAGTCAGATTTTGCTCTTGGTAAAGTGTATTTAAAGAAATGCGTTTTTTTTTTGCAGGTTTTAAACCTTGTAATGGTATGGAAGGAATCTAGACTATTGTGAAAGATGCTGTCGAAATGAAAAATGATTCAGAGAGTGCCTGTGATTTATATGCGACATAAGATCAACTACGAGGATACTTATAAACTTTTCTAAATCGATTTGAGTGATGTAATTTAGTAATGGCAATTTTTAGTCGACTTGGTAAAAAATTCAGTACTTTTCGACCATTTCTTCTGGAAAAGCTTCCGAAATTTATGATGGTGAATAAATATTTTTCTCTCATTTTTTTATCGAACTGACCTCGAATACCTATCAGCTATTCCCTTGATTGTCTTCTTTTCTTCCTTTTCAATTTTTGTTTTTTCGTTTATTTCATTATTTGTTTTGGCGTATTTATATCGGCCGTTTTGATTTTTGAAATGCTTCGAAAGAGGAAGAACAATTTTCGAGCCTTGTACATTTGATGTGTACATCTAACGTTTCGCGTTTTGAGTTGAATTGAACTTAGTGCCAACTCCCATTTAACTGGTAACATCATTTTGCCACCCCCGTTATACCTTGAAATAAATTCATACCTAAACATAAGGTATACAGGATTTGAACTAGATTAAGAATTGGAAGCAACGAGTGAGTTGATTTGAGGAGGCATGTATATGAGAATATTTTTAATTTTGATTAACTTGTTTGAATGGGATTTGAGGTTAGACTAATGAGGGAAACAGGTATGGGTGATGTATATGATAATGTATTTGGAGAGATCACTGAAGGGTGATTGGTTGCCTATTTGGCTGGTTTTAAATTTTTTCGTTACTCGGGATGCTCTTGTAGCCAGGGAACCAGATGGAGAGTATTAAAGTGGAGTTGACAGAGAAGATTGCGATGAGACCGTCAATACAAATTATGATTGGATGAAGAGAAGAGCAGCTGAAAATAACATAGAGTGATGCTCGGGAATTGGAGATGACCAAGAATGAATTATGAGTAGAGGAGCGAAAAATAGTGAAGATATAGATGAGCCTCTTTGAGAGGACGATTTATAGAATATGTTGGAGTTATGAAGATAGGATTTAAGCGAAATGATTACTTGTAGGCAGAGGTGAAAATTATTTCATTTTTTATTTTCATTTAGTTTTTTTTTTTTTTTCAATTAACTTGGGAGGGGGGTCAGAATCGCAATGAGAGAATGAAAGGGGGATGAGATAAGTGATGAGATAGGTGTGTGTGTGTGTGAGTCTACAATCACAAACTTTAAAAGATGCTAGAGAATCGGAGATGATCAAGAATGAATTAAAGAGGCAAGAGATGGTGAGAATGTGTGTGTATTGAGAAAACGATTCGTCGAATAAAATATTGTAGGACTAGAGTTAACGTTTAAGCAGAAGACTTGATTGTAGGCAGAGGTGAAAAGTCATGTGAATTGCCTACGTAAGCATTTTTCGTCTTGCGTTTTTGTTATACTTCCCTCTCTCACTCACTCTCTCTCCCTATTTTTTTTTCCACCTTTGAAATTAGAACAGGTAATACCAAGATGAGAATATTAGTATACAACTACCGTAGGTTCATTTGATGAGGGTGGGATATAAGGTTCCATGACCTTCATTAGTCGTCGACTAGTAGATTTAAGGGAACATAGAACTTGATATGGATAACTTAATCGAGCCAGATTTGTATTGACGGTTAATGCGATACAAATGAAGCAGTTTCCTCTCCTGGCATAACTACTGTCTGTGAGCGATTAGTTGGCGACTGTTATGATTGGGTTTTCTGTTCGCATTCGCCGTTCATTCACACGCGTTGTTGTTGGTAATAGTATACGCGGACTCTGTGCGCGAACCGCCAACCAATCGCTCACAGACTGTATATGAGTATACCGTATATACAAGTACATGCAAAAACGACATACGTAGCTCTTGATAATCGTGATCGTTTATGGATATTTATGCGTGAATATGGTTATATCCAATTACTTCGTTCGTCTAAAATCTATTTGAATATGTACACATGAAAACAAAATAAATCTCCTTTCATGCGGTACAGTAAAAATATAGACATTAAGTTCGAATGCCGACCATCGGCGCGAGTCTATGCATCATTATATTCAAATGATGATGCGGTACCGCGTGCTGAGCTCTACAAATGTAGATATTACGCAAGATACTACGTGGAGTAGAAACGTATATACATAAGTAATATAGAAAGAAACAAGATTTTCTTTGATGAAACCAATCGCAATCTTGAGTACATTCTTCACCGAATTGTCATACCATCGTATTTTTCGAAAGAAAACGATATAGAAGTGAAGATTGCGTGCACGTTTCGATACATAGGAGGCACTGTGTGTGGCGTACACATATAACATGTCTGTCTCTTTTTGTTCTTATTCTTCGTTTTTTCCAACGGAAAAATGAGAAAGAAGAAAAAACGAAGAAGAGGATGAAAAAAAAGAAGAACAAGAGGAGAAAAAAAAAACTCGGAGGAACATTCCTCCGGCGTATTTGCTGCTTCTTCTGGCAGCGTGTTTATTTCAAAATAGATATCACGTTTTTCAAAGAAAACTTGAGCACAGTAGAAACGAACGATTTGTGGACGACGCAGCGGCGTACAAATACTAGGTAAACATGATTAACTCGTTACGAATCGCTTATAGAGATAGCAAAAACCGCATGAAGGACGCATAGATCAAGGAAACTGAACGCAAATGAAACAAACGACGGTAACTTATAAAACCATTATATTATAAGAGAAATAAGGACAAGCGGATTGTAATCGAGGAGACGAGAGAATATGCGAGAGAAGAAGAAAAGACTTCTCAGCTCAAATTTATTCTTTTCATTGATTCCGACTATTATTTTCCGCAGAATGTATTCTGTTGCGAATGCGACATTCCATCTATGGAATTTCGATGAATTGTACTAGTCGCGTCAACTTTTTCCTATAAATGTATTCTCTTCTCCTCCTCCCTCCTTTTTTCCTCACTAAAGATGGCGTCATTATTTATAGAAACGATTTGATTTTGTTGTTACTGTGGTGTGGCATAGGCTTCACCAACGTCCACACTTCAACTAAATAACTCTTTCGTTATAGATGATGATGCATTTGTATGGGTATTTCTACACGTAATCAGTACTAAATAGAAGCCTGTAGGGCTGTTTCGATGTACTCAGTCGGCGGCGAGCGAGCGTATCAATGAAAATCGTGGGTATATATTTCAACTTCCTATTGGAAATGGTAGATCTTAATACTATCTCTAACAATAACTAAATCTGTTACATAGATAAACAAAAAAAGTCATCCTTCAACTTTCGACGGGCAAATGTAGGCATAATGGCAAAACCCGTAGTATGGTGTATATAACTATAACTAAAAATATAGTCAAACTGATGGATGATTTAATCGAAAATTATAATCACGATGCGTGTCTTTGTTCCGAGAATTCATTTTTTAGTTGCTACCATTTTCTTCTCGACCCTTTGCGTACACTCCATTTTATAGAGTGATTGATATCAACGAATCAATAATCAGTACCTCAATTGTTTGGGAGTCATTAAATTTTTTGCAGAATGCGCGCCATGAATGATGAAAACGTATTTTTTGACTCTGATTCGGCAATATTTTTATGGGGAATGCGCGCATTCTTGTACAGCTTTTTTGACATTGAATCGGTAATATTTTACCACGAAATATGCGCATTTGAAACTCGCTGATTTTTTCAGCCGTTTGAACGACTGATATTTAAAACCAAAAAATCGCACAAAATAACCTTTGCCATACCAATAAAGTACGAATACAAAGCACACTACCTGTAATACTTGAATGAAACGTCACCCGGAGATAAGAACAAGTTTATCCAAGGTACATATTATCGTGTGATGAATGAGTGATTAATACAGTCTACAAATCTGACCTACTGCACCCAGGTTTTTCATTCTGTGTATTATTTTCTTAATCGAGCTCGTTTTTGTTTCATTTATGCATCACCAATAAACGTTTATTGATCGTATCGGCTAGTATATACCGAAATACCGACATAAATGTACAAATGAAAAAAGGAAAATATAAAGAATGAATGAAAACTCGAAAGAAATATTTGAATGCAAGGAGTACGAGACGACAATGAGACGCCCCGAAAACGTTATCCAGTTTTCGTATACGTTATTATATTGTATTTATGGGCTATTATACTGCGAAAAATGTCGCGCATTTTCCTATATCATTGTGAAAGAAAAATGAGCTCCAACGCCACGACTACTCTTTGGATAATTCCGGAAAGGGCGGTACTTGCTTATTGTCGGGATAAAAATTGGCATTCGTTTTCTTTCGATGTATTAATGCGTTCGAAGTATAGTCCAGAGATGCTCTTATACTCGAAAAAAATGTGTATGCAACACTCGTTCAATTTCTCTCGGACCGTACTTGTAGTTCTTTTCTTTCCTCAGATGGTCACTTGGTCTGCAAACGCTGATGCATACTACAAGAGTAGTATTTTAGAACTCCTCTCTTTTTCCCATCTTCTTATTTGAGAATTTACAGCATTGGATATCAATTTGGAAGCAAAGGTACGTGCGTTCGGATAGCTATCACATTAAATTCTTGTACTCATATTCTTGATAATTATATACATTTCGGTGCAGTTCAACAAAAGATTGTCATCTTGTATGTAATTTTCATACAATTCTGAAGCAGTAATAAATCATTATTATAATATGTTGAAAAGGACAAAAGACTTCTCTTGAGTTATAAAAATGTAGCTAGAGTCGATCGTTTCGTACACAAGAAGTCCAGGTTCATCTCCCATCCCTTCCGTCCACCGGAGAGAACTATAGCCCATATAGTGCTTTTTTATTTGTCTCAGAATCCTCCCTCGTTCCTTGATTTCGAAATGAAGCTCAAGAAAACGAAATATGCGCATATTAGGATAATCATCCATCATATTTCACTGAATTGCAATTAGTTAGATAAAAATCAAGGAATTTTCTCAATGAATTTTAGGCAAATAAAATTTGAAAAGGCCAGTTTGATTTTTTCCAAACTACTGATCTATCAAAATCGTATTTCTGCGTCTAAAATGATCATAAATTTGTAATAAGTATAAAGGATTACAAGAGGTCTATTGTTTTGAAAGCTTTTACACGCATAGGTACACTTCATCGACCTTCATATTGACGAACATACCCTTCTTGGCGTCAATGGCGCTTCGGCCATTATTCATGTAGTGCACCCTACCACGCGCATTGATGTAAACGATACTCGCGTTTTGCAGAATGAACGCAAATCTTACTGCACCAACCAGGGTAACGTGAAAATATATTCTGTGCGATGGCTCACAAAATGAAGAGAAGTTCATTTTTGAAACAAGAATGCACTTAGGAAAATTTCTGTCAAACTTTACTTTTTCTTATTCCTCCCAATTTTTCGAGTAATTCTTTTTTCTCTCCGAAATCGATACATTGTGAGATTAACACCAGCGAAACGTTTATAATTTCTCGAAAAATCATAAATATTTAAAATAAGACCCTGTATTCTCTTACCATTGAATAGACTCTTCGCGATCTATTAAAAAAGTCTTGACGCTAAGCTTTTGAAGGAAGTGATATTACGTGCTCGACGCACGTGTTAAAATCAAGCAGCTAGCAGCAAGTTTCGGGTAGTCTGTATTATTCTATGTACTGTAGTTCACGCGGAGATGACTCTATACATACTGTTATACAGTACTATTTACAACTACATAAAGTTTTGAAACTCGGCTTTTCCCCCAAGAGCTTTTCTTTATCTCGCGAAAGTTGCTGCAACTTTATATTTCTGCTTGTATACTACGTGTATATACCATTATGCTGCGTACAAAACTTTTGACTTGATACTGGTTCGCTCTTCTTCTTTCTAACTTCGTTCTACGTATGATAAAGCCGAAAAAGATATGAGCGTAATTTATTTACAGCAATGACAACAATCGAGTCAAATAGAAATATGAGAAAACAAAACTGTTCTGTAATCTTTTTCAGAAAGAGTAATTTTTTCCTGTATCGAAGTGATGTGTATAGACGATATTTGTTCTACTATGAAAGAATCTATCCAGTATACACTAATTTGAAGAGAGAGAAAAAAAAAGAAGAAAAAAAAGAATATGAAAAATATATGTATATACGTAGTAGGTATACTCCAAGTTTACCTGCGCTGTACTATTAGGAATTCACTTCAGCTCATCAGAGATCAGCTTCGTACTCGTAATTTGACGTGAATGAATTGATCGTCCATGTAGAAGCGGTACATCTGTTATGATTAGAGACCGGATTCCTCGGCACTAAAAAATTTTAATTCGGTATAAAAAATTGAAAATTCGGCTTTATTCGGCAAAAACGAAAAAAGAATACAAAACTCGGAAAAAAAAGACAAAATTACTGCCCCAATTTATAAAACTTTTTTATATAAAACGAGAATATGTCTCTCTAGATTCGCTTGTGTAAAATTATGTCGACGATTGTTTAGGATGTATTTGTATTCTGAGAAAGATCTCTCAACGTCTGTATCTTCTCTCAACATCTGCAGATACGATAGGGGCATTTGCGTAGGAACTTAACAGAACAGGATTACTGGGAATATCCACTGAATCTACAAGTCCAATTCTATCTGTAATCGCAGAATCAATTTCTTTCAAAATTTCCAGACCAGAACTTTTTGTGAATATCTGGACATTTTTTTCCCAAAAAATTGTCCTCGTTTACCGGGATACGCATTTTAAGCCTCTCTTCTTAGGCTTTTGTATAGCGTCAGGTAGGTGCGCCAAATGCATGTTAATAAAGGTCAAGTCAGAAGGTAACGTATCTTATTAATTAAAGCTTTGAGTTTGTGCAGTTGTTAGCAATCATCTGGTAGTTTGTTGATAAAGTCTCAATAATTTACAAAATTATTTGCGTTTTTTCCTATTCTTTTACTACCCCAAAACCTACTTACCTCTTATTTTTAAGCACCTGTTCTTCCAGGAACTCATTTGGCATATGCCGAGGAATCCGGTCTCTAGTTATGATAAAGCTTGACAATATGAAAATATTTACTTTGCTGGGGTAATAGGCTTGATCCATCCAGTTTTGCGACGAGAAAAGGGTAAAAATTTGTCGAAACTGTATTTTCACGCACTAAGTTTCATTCGTGAATGTGAATCGGCTAAGATATCGCTCGAATCGAGAGTAGCTAATAAGTGTCGTGATCCAAGAACCACCGGCATACCGCACTACGCTAAATTTAACTGCTTCCGCTCTGTCGAAGGATGAGCATTGTTTCCTATGTTCGAGAGTGTAAGAAAAGAAAGCTACGAAGATCGGAGGTCTCCTAACTCACAATCCCACCCGGAAATTCAACATCCCCGGACAGGGCGTGGTAACCTTGCTCCAATCCTCGGGGTGGACCTGCCTCAATACGGACAGACCAAAACTCCCCTACACGATTGCCACCAAGCAAGGCGCAGTACACAAATGCTACTAACTCACACGACCGGCTAGCTCGCGGTAGTAGAGCATGTCCAGTTCAGGGACGTGAAATCACCAGGATGGACATGTGCACAGAAAAATTTAGGCTAGACAGGGTTAGATTTCTCAGTAATCTTAGGACGAATAATCGAATGAAATTCCGACGCATTGACGAGAGGTATCAATTAGAGGCAAAGGAGATAAGAAATATCACCACACTCCCGACCTAAACACGAAGAGAAAACTAAAAAAAAACACTATCGAATTTTCCCCTCCCCCCTTCCCTTACATCTGAGTGAGTGTCAAGGCATCACGCTTCGAAATACGAAGACTGCATCCCGTCTAACAATTCATTTCCGTTCTCAGTTCCCTCCTATAATTTACACCATCATAATAATAAGACCAAATTTCATCCAGAGTTTTTAATCAGTTTCATGTCGCTCCGGATGTGCTCTTAATTAAGGCTAGTGATAACGACTCCCAACTCGGTGTAACTGAGTAGTTCGTAAATAACTACACTAACCTGTAGGTACGAATGTTAAATATATTTAAGAATAACGATACTTCTGGATATCTGGAGAATAAATGAATCATCTTCTCGTCGCTACCACAGATGACCGCGCAGTGACTGAATGAAGCACGTGGATGATATGACTCCGGAGCAAAACTGACCTATGTTATCTTATACCGTCGCACGACGGATAAATTGATGAAGACTCCGGAACGAAATATCGAAATAGCTGGTCGAGAAGAGAATTTCTTCTCTGGATTTAACAAGGAAAATTTCTAATTTTTTTCGAAAATCAAAATTTCGCATACGATAGAACCGTATTCTCTTTCTTGTAAATTTAGGTAATTTAGTTGTCTAAGAGAGCAATATTTGCAGAATTTACTTTTAACGAATTCGAGAAAAACGTGCTGCTTAAGCTAGCTATATAATCGAACGGCTTCATTCAACCACCACCCGGTCCGTCGGCGATAGCGGCGAGAGATATGAGAAAATCCCATAATAGTGCGTATACAGCGATAGTACAAATCTGGTCTATCACATAAGTAATAATTAATATCGAAGATAGGCTATGATATTCTTGTCCAGCCGATATTAAAATAGAAATTCAATTTTGATTGTACACGGTATTTTCTCTGCGAGTATTATAGCAACTTAAAAGGGCCAAGATGCGAAAGGAATCACAAAAAAATCGTGCATGACTATCTTTCACAACGCCTTACAACAACTTTTCCTCCCAATGTGGAATAAAGAAACCGACCTCACTGTCAAAAAGTCATTACGTGGAAAAATTTTCTTGTAAACGTTATATTAAAACTGATTTGAACGTATGTTTAACCGTGGTTAAAAATTTAAATATAATTTAATGGAGTAATGAATTGGCACTATCAACCACATTAAAACGTCGTTTTGAAAGTGAGTTTTTTCGTTTTTCAAATTTTGCGTACCTAAATGAGTCCGTGAAAAAGTGTCCAATTTTCTATAATAATCAGTCAACCACTATAAGAATCCATTTTTTGGCAGTAAAATTCGTTTCTTTATTTCACGTCACTTATAGTTCTGAGTTGAAATATTATTTTTTTTTTTATGAAACTATAATAGTGCACTCTGGATAGATGCAAATGAGATCAGCGCACTAAGAATCAGCCTAATCGTATCGTGAGTTTTTGAAGAGAAAGTCGTGTGTAAAGTTAGCTCTTCCAAAATACACATGATACTATTCTTTTCTTCTTCTTTCTTACTTATCTGTCGCTTAGTTCATCTCTTCATGCTTGATTTATTCATTATGTAATTTTCACTTTTTTTTTCTACAATTGATAAATGAAAAGTCGGAAAACAAAAACGAACTCAAAGTTCAGCGTCACCGTTGGTTAAGCGTATTTACCGGACAAGATTTATTTGCTGGCATTATAATGCGTATACACACAGGTTTTCAGTATTAGAGATACAATCTTATATGTGATGTCTTTCATTTGCTCCGGAGAGAAAACTGAATAACACGCATTATAAATTTACCTTCATCTTGTAACCGTTCTCAGATATGGGCGTATTATTGTGGAATAATTTGTTTCGATCCGTCTTTTTTTCCAAAACTAAATTCTCATCCTGTTTATTAACACACACACGATCAATCTTCCTTTAATGCAATCCCTTTGCGGTAACGCTTTTGAATAGATCGAATAATCTGGATAAGCCATTGCGCAGTAATCTATCGTTTATAAACGAAGGCTCTGCATCATCAATCAGAAGGTGTTGAAGGAAATTAATTATTTTCGTTACAAATCTTAATATCCTAACACTTATATTTGAGAAGAGGGTGAATAATATGAATGAAGGCGCCTTCAGTAGAACCACCTTAATCAGTTCCATAAAGTTAAAACAAGAAAAGAAAACAAAAAAAACTTACAATTCATGCATTGTTCTAATGACTAGTTTCAAGATGAAACGAGGCTTTGCTATAATATCTTAATTTGTCCATAACGACAAATGATAGACGCTGGATTTCTGTAATGTCTAGAGTACGACATGAAAAATCAATATGGAAAATTGAATTTAAACGTGCGATAACATCAATAAGTCCCGCGCGTATCAAGTTTACCTATAGACAATGAGCGGTAATAATAGCATTAATTTTTTGGATGTATATCTATAATTCGATTTAATCATAGTGTTATTTTTCAAAATTATCAAAAACTCACGAGTACTGACCGTTTTATCAACTTTTACTGTACCGAAACCTTCAGTTTGAAAATGAATCTTTTAGAAATCTCAATTGATAGACTTTTGTCTGTTTTGGATCCTAGGTTTCATGTATATGTTGCCGAAAGTAGACCATCTATACTCAAGATTAACGGTCAATTTATCCACGGATAATGTTAATTTTTTGGGTAGGAGCAGTGAACGTAAACGTTATTTTTCCATCCCCTATGTGGGAAAAAGCAGTGTGGCGCTTCATTACCTCAGGGTGAAAATTTTGATTTCGAGAGAATCGCGAAAGACAAAAAATTCTCGGCGTCGCGTCGCATATCGCACTTGAACATGTACAACGTAAAAGGTTTGTCAGTGAGTTTACATTTTTTGGGCAATTTACCCTCATATATAAACCGTCACTTAAAAACCTCCTTGAGTAATATACTATTCTATACTGATAATAGTCAAGATTCACCATACTCAATTGGTAATGTCGACATTGACCGGTTATGGGCGACATTTGCCAATAATTCTGTTGGTTATATTAATTCAACAAATAATTCTAGTAACTGTCGACAATTACCGGTTCTTGTAGACATTCATCACATGTCAACATTCACTGTAACATATCAATAATATCTTACAAAAATTACAGACACGCGCAATGTTTATATAATAATGACGATCGGTTTAGATAATATGTACATGACGCGACATTATTATGCATCTAGCTTGGCGATAGTGTATATTTACTTTTATTATATTGAGGTACGGTGCTCCTACATACTCGTGCACATATATTTATACTAATTTTGGTGAAAACAAAACAATCTACGAGTACTCTTTATCGTTCACCCATTCATTATGTATAGAAAAATTAATTTCAAGTCATCAGAGGAGAAAGGGTATGAAGCGCGTCTTCGTATACTACACAGTATGTAAATTGAGATTGTAATACCGTACAAACAATGAAGATCAGGTTACCGAGATTACACAACGATATAATTAGAAACAGAAGAGCAAAGGATATGTGTATACTTTATCGAAAACTTACAGGAAAGTATATGATGCGGCTTGGAATGAACGTTAATTAGCAATTTGAAATAGTCTGTGGAGTGCATACAGTTTTCGTGAGACGTTATTTTGAGTAATAAACCTTACTAATGAGGCCTGAGTACGCTAATATGGGCCTCATCACTTTCGTCGGTCCATATTGTGGATGTACTTGCATCATAGTTTTGTGGAGAAAAGGCGTTCCATACGCGGCCCGTTTTCTTTCATTCGAGAGTGTCACAGATAGTTACTCCCAACGTAATTGGGTAGTTAAAATTTATTCATTCCAGAACACGTTGTATTTGAAATTAACGTCTGTTTTCCTTCCACAATTTCAATTGCGTTTTCTACAACTTCGTTAGGATCTTGGACGAAAATTAAAAACATATTTTTGTTTCGATTTTGAAACTAATATTTTACAGTTTTATTTTCCATTCCATTTATTCTTGGTGTTGCCCGTATTGGTGTTATTTTTAACACTGTATTGTACGTATTTCCACTATCGTCGTGACGTCCGTCATTGATTTTAAACTAGGTTGAACTGACCAAAATTGAGCAGTTCAACTTCGTTTAAATTTAAACTAGATTCTTATCACCTACTCAATCATCTGAATGACTGCGTAATGGCTCAATTTTCTCGTGACAGATATACATTAAAATTTCTTAAACAGAGTTTAAACTTGGTTTAATCTTTGGGACCAGTGATCCTGAATGAATTGAGAATATTCAATCAGGAGGGTTCACTGAAGGGAAAAAAAAAATAGTTCACCGGCGCTCCGCCCTTGTACAAAAAATTGTATCAGTTACTGAGAAAAATTAGTTAAACTTATTGTAAAAAGGTGTAAACATTGATAAAATTTAGTGATATTTACTTTTTTTTATAGTAAAATTGACCATCTTTTACGAGAGGAGCGCCAGGAGTATTGGGATTTAAACTTAGAGTTTCATAAGTTGGTAGCCCTGCGAAAAATTTGAGTGATCGCGTAGCAGCAACCATAAGGAGACAGCAAAATGTAAACGTTTTTTACAAGAATTGAAGAGTGTTTTATGAAAATATACGTCTTACATTTTATTCTAATATCATCGAAAAATTAATTTTTCTCCAAAACAAATTGATAAATAGATTTTTTACTCTCTCCCGACCAATCAAAACTTGCCGTTTTCCCGTATAAAAATGTACGTGATCACTCAGAATATTTGCCGGCGCGCAGAAAGAGAGGAGTGATTTTGTAGCGCGCTCTAGTGCAGGTTTAAATCCCAATGTTTATATTGTTATTTAAACCGTAGAGATTTTTTTCAGTGTTGGACTGACATAGTAGAAAGCATTTGGGAAATATTTTCACCGAGTGGGCCCTCGCGCGCAAATGCAATTTTTAGATTCTGCTCCTTTTTTCTTCGCTGGCCGATCGGCCCAAAGTACCACGCGACCCACCGGAAATTTCCCGATTCTTGATCCATCGGTCCAACCCTGTATTTAATTCATTTAATTGAAATAAATCAGTTAGAGCCAGTTGTACCAAGTATTTAACCTGAGTTAAAAATTTTATACTCCATTCCACTTTAGAAATTTGATAACCAAATATTTTAATTTTTATTATACGTGTTAGTTCAAAATTTGGAATTTGAAGAAAGAGAGACTCTTTTACCACTTCAACACAAATTTATATTGGTGTACAATGATACCATCATCAGACGAACAAGATAACGAACTGATCAAAAATACAAAAATCAAATCGTAAAATGTAAGCAAGAAGAAACCGGAGAGAAAAAGAAATTAATACTTGCGAATAATGGCATCATGGTACAGTGAATTAATATAGTTACGATCTGTTATACGATTTAAAATTTATCGCTCTATCATTTTTAACGACTCCCAAAATTTTCCGTTTGTATTCATTCGTCTCCTTATCAACTATAATAACGTTATAAAAATCAAAATTAGAGATAATTCTACTGAATGTTGTGAAAGAACAGTACTATCAGCTGTAATACCACTATTCTTATTTTCTAGGTCAAGTGGTAGAATAGTACAAACAGTACTTTTTATAAAACATGTAGTGAAAGGAACACTTAGGCCTACAATTTAAATTGGTTATCATTCAAAAAGAATGTTTACAAATTTTTCAAATGGCATCACTGACTTGATTTTCACCACGGGTAAAACATTTTTGCCACCGTTCTGATAACGGCATGTTTTACTACAAAAAAGAAACACAATACGCAGCACTTTCTCGCTTCATCTGATATATAAAGGGGAATGTTTGTCTGTTTGTCTGTCCTTTTATAACTCGAGAACCGCTGTACCTATCGACTTGAAATCTTCGCCACATATTCGTACTATTCCAGAATAAATTTTAAACCATAAATGAAAATTTTAGCTCCCATAGAAAAAAAGTTCTTATTAAAAATTGTGTGCCCTCGCTGTACACGGCACTTGACGCGATTCGATTCCTTGCGATTCGATTCACCGATTCCTTGCGATTCGATTCACCGAAGAAGGGTAACTGAGGGTAACTACACGCAACTGTCTACTGTATTTCTCTCCTACCCTCACATACTTTACATACTTGAGAACCAGATTTTGGTGCTACCTTCTAAATTGCAGCACGTTAGAGGTGTGTTCTTTTTATTTTCTTAACGTTACTGGAAGTATGGAAATCTTGGCATGTTTGTCTCACTGTCTGTAGAAAGGCGACTGTGACAAGGATGATATGTTTGTATGCCTGTTATTCTTTTACCTATTGACGTGCAGTATTTTTTGAAAGTCTTATTTTTGTTGGGGTAAAGTTCTAGATAAATTTCAACGTTCTGACTCCTTCTGGATGGAGTAATGAGCGAAAAACTAAATGGTGAAAAACGATAAATTTCGACGTAATAAAACTGCTTCTCACTGTACACGTTGTTCCAAATATTTAAACGCGTTAAGCCTCACAGTTCTAGAAATTCAATTATTGTATACTCATTTTTATGAAAAATTGAAGAGAACAAAAATTGTAGTCCCTGTAATTTCTTTTCAAATGAGTCTAATTTCAGATTCACATGAGAGAGAGAGAGAGAGAGAGAGAGAGAGAGAGAGAGAGAGAGAGAGAGAGAGAGAGAGAGAGAGAGAGAGAGAGAGAGAGAGAGAGAGAGAGAGAGAGAGTTCTGTCCATCCATTTCCTTAATCATTGCAACTGGCAAAATATTGAATTAGTCTATTTTTTGCTGCAATACAGCCTTTACCTGTCAAGTTAGCTCTTACCGTTGAAATCCAAATATTTACAAAACACAGATATCCACTCAACACACAGCTGGCGGTCAGGCGTGCCAGAGGCGCGCCGCAAAGCGCTAGTGTATTATAAAAAAGACTTTCTTTCTTTAGAAATCTGTTTTAGCAATTAAGCTTCAAGTTTTGTCATCACTGAAAGAACTATTCTATAACGGTTATAAATTGATAAAAAAGTCACAAGAGCAAAAAAAGGGCATACCTAGTTACAATAATTATTTCTTTTTTTTTGTTCTTGTGACTTTTTCATCAATTTATTAATAACGGTTCTCTCTCTTTTTTTTTTTAATAACCGTTATAGAATATTTCTTTCAGTGTAAAGTTTAACTGGCCCAGAATCGGCCATTCAAGTTAAACCCAGTTTAAATGTTATCACTAGCTTAAAAGCATTAAACTTGGATTGAACTTGATGGTTTTTGGTACAACGGTCTCACGATTTGACCCACAGTTGATTTCAAACTGGGCTTACAGTAATCTTGGTTTGAACCAAATTTGGTACAAGCGGTCCTGAATTCAATTTGGCAATACCAGCGCCACACAATGAGGTTTTCATTGGCTGAAATTTCATTGAGTCGCCCAGTTCATATGGCTATTGAGAACAGATGTGGCGTTGACGATAGCCAACATTTTTCAGTTGACGGGTTTCTTGTTGAATTATTTGAACATTATCCATTGATTTGTTTATTCTTTTATCGAGCTGTACAAATATTGCGTAACTCTTTTCAGTCTGGATTTTTTTTTCTTCCTTGATTTCCCAATTTCTACCAGATCTACCTAATTGTGACATAAATATAAGATTTTGAACAACACTCAATTGTATGGCATAGAAATGCAATAACGTCGCATCGTTCGCGCGTAATTTCTCACATTGATTCTGGTAATTTTTTCATTTTCATCAAACAATGTTGAATTTTTGGTAGTTACACATTAAACATCATCATGACCTTTTATTGTACAAAGGTTTCAGTTCATTTCACTATCGTATCTGAGAGAAAAGAGATGAAAAGAGATCATGATGCAGGAAAATTTCCCAAATAATGCTGTTTACGCAGCTGAGGAAAAAATTTCTCACCAAATTACGCGAACAGATCAGGCTGTTGGATAGCTGGCAATGGTTGGCTACTCGAAGTGAAAATGTTCGAGCGTAGTTCATCTTTTACCTATTAATTTCGTGCGGAAAAAAATCCACAATAAGCGTGGAGAATTTTTTACGACAGCTCGGAGAAATGATTTTATTCATTATTGTAAATCGACTACCTGAAGAAATCTTTAGATTTACGATTGGCCCGTCCTGCAGTACCTACACGTATTCTTAATTATTCATTATTCTCGGCCGTGTTAATGAAATACATCTTTAAAAGATTAATCAAAGAGAAAAACGTGTCTCAGCTCAGTGGTAAACTTCATGCATGGGCGAAGCGAATGACACGCGGGCAGCGTGGTATTGAAATACTTCCAGTCTGGCATTCATAGCGCTATCCGTATGACATGATGGAGGTGTATTGCCAGTGGACGGCAAGGTTCAACTATGTCGCGTATACGAATGGTTGTTCGTGTGGAAGAATGGCCGTTGCGCGAGACGAGACCGAAGTAACTCGTGTCAAGAATACGTTCTTTTTACGTTAGGGTGACGAGCGCGCTCTAGTTTTTGCCAGACCTCTTATGTAGTTCCGGTTTAATCATACCGATAGCGTTCGCATCGACGCGACGCTATCATTTTCATTTCTTGAATAAAACATTTTTAGGTACATAGTGCCTAATTCGAAGGCGGTCGGCCTTAACAGTGGTTTTCTGAATCTATGATGCATTTGTGCAGTAAATACGTTCCACTTGCTGAGATCGTCGTTCTCTCAATTTTAACGCGTTAAATTTCGTATTATTATGATGGTATCAATGGTATCAGTATAATAATCATTTCTCTACTACACTTTATCAAATTCTATACATATGGAACTTATGTACATATAATATAGTGAAGAGCACGCGATATCAATCCACATTCTTCTTTTCCAACAAACCTCTCCAGGCAACAATTTTATGACATAAGACTGTGTATCTTTCATATAATGGGTCTCGGTCACGTGATAACTTTTCAGAAAACGATTTTTCACTTAAAATCTCATAAATAATATAAATTATCGTCGTTTAGAATCGGAAACTATTCGCCGGTGATTAATCCTAGTCAAGCTCAAACGAAACACGAGATGAAACACACATTTTTACCTAATACTTCTTATCTTCCTGACTTTCAACGTACAAATATTTTAGCCCGCGAAAATACTCGTAACAATAAAAAGGGCCAGATTCTCGAAATCATTAATATTACCCATATAGTAATAGGTTAGGTTAATTCAAAAACTGATCTGCAAGTATACTTTCATGCGACAAGTCCAATCTAAATCACAAGAGAAAGGATAATTTCTCACCCAATTATTTGTATTTTTACTCTTGCTTTTTGCTTTACTTTTTTTCGACCCTGATGATGTCGCGTGAGCGATGAAACGTTGCTCAGTGTGAAATATTGTTATTGAAGTGGTTTTGAGAGCCATTCTATCTATTTTTATTTTATAAAAGACCGCGTGCAAATTTTCCATTTTGAAAAATCTACATTATTATAATCGACGAAGTGACAATAATAGAGTCTATAATACGCTCATACTAATTATAAGGCTGTTTAGTACTAGCTTAATATTAGGAGGCCTCTACTAGTATATACTGTAGTACCTTTACTGCAAGTTAGTGTAAAATTCAACATCCGAAGAGAGAAAGTCTAGCGTATAGGAAAGCGTAGATTAAGCCTAGTACAAAGGAGTCCTATACCATCTTTGACCTAGTATGAAAGAGGCTTAAACCTAGTGTAGGCCTAGCATAAAAGCTTGTCCAGACTTCTCTATGTACTAGGCTTCTCTCATCAGAATACTAGTAGTCTCATCCAGGATTTCTCTCTTTAGTTACGAACTTTAGTACTACCTTCATACTACGTAAGAGGTCCCCTCTACATTAGGCTTTCACTGGGGTTAGACCTCTTTCTCGTTCTTCAGTATAAAGCTCAAGATCTGAAGAGATAAAACCTTAAGCCTCTGATTATCACCGAGCAGTATTTTACACCAACTTTATATACTGGGAAACCTTCATATACTAGACCCATGCTACTTACTCGTAAACTATCAGGATATTATACAAGGAGGGCTGTACTAGTTTGTACTAGCTCTATACTGCAAGGGCATTAGGGCAAGGAAAAAGCTCGACATCTAATGTCTAGTATAAAACTACATCTGAAGAGAGAAAGTTAATATACACATATACGGTGTACTAGACTCATACTCAACTGAAAATGGAGGCAAGCGAGCCGAAAGCATGAGTCTTGAGAGCCACTCAATTTAATAGTCTAATCACTCAGCCTAAAATATAGATTTCAAGATGTGACAATAACCCCGACAACTAGTTAGTTGAGCAGTGACACTCGATGTTTTATAGTTCACTTACTATAAAAGAGACATGGAACATGATCTTTATTTTAACAGGGAACCTGTTCTATTGTCGGTTTTTTCAAAAAATTTGCCTTGCGCCGTGTGATTTCACGCCAAAACAAAAATGGTTCAAGTCCCCTTCCTATTATATATGGGTGGTCCAAAAAGATGTTAACAGTTAGATGGGGATCTGGATTAAATTCTTTTTCGCGCAAAAACCTGAAACGTTAGATGTAAACTTCAAATCTACAAAATTTGTATCCCAATCTTATTATCTTCAATGCCCGCCTTTACCCAACTTGCTGCGACTTTTCTGAACCGAGTTATAGACCAGAATGTGCTGAAAATTGACAAAATTTTCAAAATAAGAAACTGAAAATTCCCCCAATTTCAAGATTTATATGGTTATTTAGGTATTATTTTCGGAATCAGCCTTGAATTTCACTTTCAAATCAAAATAGGGGAGGTTTGGATAATTTTTAATTTTAGCATATTTTTGATCATGACTAGGCTCAGAAAAGTCGTAGAAAGTTGTGTAAGGCCGCAAATTGAAGATGAAATTCAGATACAAATTTCGTAGATTTGAAGTTTACGTCTAACATTTTGCATTTTTTCGCTACAACAAATTTTGTTCAATTCCCCATTTAGCTGTTAACATGCCGTTGTTTTTTTGTTCATGGAGAATCTTTTTTTTTTTGTTTTTCTTTATTCCAACTAAGTTTCAATTGCGATTCATTTTTTACCGTGTCAATAATATGACGTTATTGTTTTATCATTTTACCCAGCGTCCATTAAATTTTACTACCGTCACTTCTATTTTATTTTTATTTTTTTGCTCAACCTTCAAATTAAATGTGTGTGTCTTTATTTAGAGGTGCATATTATTAACATTTGTGCTTACACTCTTTTTGGTTCTCATGAACGAAAGCACACCTACTCTATGTGCTTTGTGATAGGGCGCAAGGTTGCGTTTTTCATTGCAGGTAATAAAGACGCGCCAGGTTTTTCTCTAGAGATGGCGCATTGCGCATGCGCATTGTATATGTGACAAACATTGTTTTATGAACCGAAAAATAGCGTGTAGACCACACGAAACGGAAGTAAGTGACGAACTCGGGTTGCATTGCGGCCCTCTCTGGCTTGGATCGACAAAGTGCTCGTTTGGATATTACTTACCTCGTTCTTTTGTATAGGGTATAATAATATAGCATTGTTTAATAGAATTGACTTAAAGTTTATCGAAGAGAGTGCTGGGGTACTTCTTATGCTTAAGGCTAAGTTACATGTCTATCATTGGGTGGAAAATAGAGCTATTGTATGGTAAGAACAATTATTGTACAGACTTATGGTTAAGGCTAATGGTAATGGCGATGGTAATGTCTTATGCTTAAGGCTAAAAGGTAATTATTTTCCTTCCTGGAGGCACTGGTATCCCCAGTTGTCCATCTATCTTCTTGTACGGTGTAGTCTCTTGTCTTCAGTTAGGTACCTCGGTTGGGTGTAACCGAGCTTCCATACTTTCTTTCCGAGCTGAAATTATCTCTTTCTCCCACACAATGCGGCACACCTCCTCCAGGTATCCTTTTACATTTACATTATCAATAGCCCATTCTATAGGGCGATCCGGTTGTTACACAGGACATTCTTTGAAAATGTGTCTGGCATCCTGATTAGGGGACTCGCATTCGCATTCAGGGCTACTTGTAAGCTTGAATTTGTGCCGATATGTGGCAAATTTCCCATGGCCCGATAGTGCTATCCCCAGCATGACGCTTATGGGGCTACCATGTTCAGTGGCTACAGGCAGTGGTTCTTTTGTCCACGTGCCTTTCTCATTTTCTTGCCACGCCGAATTCCATTTCTGGATTGATAGTTTATGTAACCACCCAGCTGCGTCTTCAACTGCTGCTGGCGGCATTGTTAAGTTCGTTGACCCAAGCACTCTGGTCCTTTTGTTACTGCTCCATATGATGGCCCTTTTAGCAATACTGTATCAATATGGCAGCCAGCCGGTAAGACACAGTGCGATACAGTCGGCCAAGCAGATGACTATCAGCTGGTGTATTCTGTCTATGACTGCGCAGAAGCTTTCAATAGTGAGCCTGTATGCCCAGCATGCGCTAGTATATTGCTGCTGAGCACCAATTGTACCGTTCAGCATAATGCGTCGAGTCTCAGTACTGTAGCCAAAGGTGTTGCGTGCTACAGCGCACAGTTTAGGCATGACAGATATCGCTTTTTTATATACTTCATTCACATGGTTGGTCCATGACAGCCCGTCATCCAATAGGACCCCCAAATACTTCATGCACATCACCGTTTATAACTTTATATCGTCAAGATTGATAATACACGGAGGGGGTCTTGCAGCGTCCCCTGCATGCAAGCAGCATGATGTCGGTCTTACCTTTGTTGAGCAACAGACCGATCATATCCTCCTGAGCCAATCTAATTTCTCTTTTAACTTTTGATAAGAGCTCATCTACATTATCACAACTGAGCAACAGTAGGGTGTCGTCAGCATAACAGTAACATTGTATCCACCGTTGACGCAATTTTTCAATGATTGTATTATATCCAATGTTCCAGAAGAGAGAACCAACGACACTCCCCTGTGGACACCCTCTTTCAAGGATTTTTGTCACTCCACAATATGTGACACTCCTGTCCTTCAGATAACTGTTGAACATTCTTAATATGTACATAGGAATTTCATATCTTTGTAATTCTTTCTGTATATGGTGCCAGAGCAGGCGGTTAAATGCGCCCTTGATGTCCAAAGACACCACTGCAACCATCCTGCCCGTCTTCCTTACATTTTCTATGGACCTCACAGGCGGCCAAAATGCAGTCCTCGCACCCGTGACCTCTGCGGAACCCATATTGTCTGCTACAGAGCGCGTTGTCAGCTATTTGCTCAGTAAGATTCACCATACATCGTTCTAAGAGCTTACCCAAGGTACTCAACAAGGTAAGTGGCCTATATGAGCCTGCAGCCATTCTGTCACCGTTTTTATTCTTGGGAAAGACGGCGAGTTGTCCGCTTTTCCAGCTTTTTGGAAAAGTGCCCCATACCAGACAGCCATTCATTAGGCTGGTCAGCAGCCCGGGCTGTGCTCTTTCAGCGCTTTATACCTAATGCCATCAGGTCCAGGGCGGATCTATTGTTTTGCCGCATTAAGATATCTCTTATTTCGTCATTGGAGACAGGCCTATCAATGTCCTGTGAAACAGCAGGGTCTTGAAAGTCCACTTCATCTGTGGGTTGGTTAGTCTACAGATGGAAATTCAGCATTCAGCATAATTTTGCATGCCTCCTCCTCTGTAGATGTCACAGTGTCATCATCTTTCCTTAACTTTGGAATGCCGAGGACTCACCCCTAGGAGAGTAACCACAACTTTGTATGGTTTACCCCAAGAGCGATCTCTGCTAACGAACTTTCTCCAAACTAGTTCTTTTGACTGCCTAATACACAGTTGATACTGTATTCTCAAATCATTCCTTTCCTTGCATAAGATAGTGCGAGCTATCGCATTGGTGCTCCTATGTATTTTCCGGCATATCACCTTTAGGCGTTTCTGGAAGTCATCAAGGATGTTATTTCACCAATAACAAGTTATGTACTGGGCTTGGCGAGCTTTGGTTGCTTTTCTAATACTTTCTTTAAGCCAGTTGGTAATCTGTATGGAATTAAAATCAGTATTCTCTGCATTGGTATACTCCAGCAGTTGTGGAGGGATGGCCAAGTAGTGTCGGAGTTCAACATCTGTGGTTTTTTGTAGTTTCAGCTGCATGGGGAAACCCTCTGTTCCTATTGTGCACATGACCACAGAGTGATCCGAGATGATACCAGAGCCGGGAACAACCCAGCATTTTTCAGCATAGACACCCTTTGTCATGATGTAATCATTGACTCCATCCCTGCCCTGATGGTGACAGGTGGGAGAACCGTAATTTTCGATCTCAAAGCAATTGCGTGTAACAAATTCTGCAAATGAATGGTCTCTGGGCCAAAACACTAGCTGGGTAAAGTCTGGCCACCTACAGTTGAAGTCGCCAACAACAATAGCGGGGACTACGATATCTCCAGTAGCTTCTGTAATGTTTAGCGTTTCATGTACCTCTTTGTTAGGCGATGCGTAGGCGCAGATCAATTTGGTATTGTGACCCAATACCAGTTCCACCAAGTCCGCGCTGACTCTAGTGACATTAGGAGCAGGCTGATCTTTTCTTATCAGGATAGCAGCGCGTTGGCCTGTAACTGTCTGGGTTTATTTCTAATACGAGGTGAGTAATTGAATACTGGTCATCGGATGCCCACTGAGTGTAACCTCCTAGTTTCTACATTACATATTAATATAGCTCAATTGTATGAGATACTCTCAGATTAATTATTACAAACATTGTGTGAAAGATAATCAACCTGATCCTCCTTTGATTTCCGAGGTACTTCTGTCTATTCTCCCTGAAGAACACGTTCCGCTCTTGGTTTATTTTATTTCGTTGTTCAATCGGGACTTCCTGAGACTTCATTTCTTGTGGAAGCACACGTCATTCGTGAGTCGATACCGGAGGACATATAGTTTCGGAGGGTTATGTGGCCTCAGAGACACGCCTCGTTTGTGACTTCTTGCTATGACCTCTTGAGTTTTTCTTTTGCTTACAAGAACACGTCGTCTGTGGGATGCTATATTAGCGGCCCCTGAGCTTCGGGGCATTTCGGGACCTGAAGTCGTGCCTCGTCTGCGCCTTCTGATTAGGTTAATTAAGGAGGAAATGCTCACACGTGATTTTCCTTACTTGACAGGTCGTTCGAGAATATTCACAGCTGAAGAGATATTGTCCGTTACCTTCACTCATCGCGCTCATAACATCGCACATATTACTCTGATATTTGAATAACTTCATTATCTATTTCTATAAAATATTATTTACAGCCTTTTGAGGCTCGTACATTCTAACACACTCTCTCTATTTAAATTCGTATTCTACACGATAGGAGAAAAATACCTCGTTCACATTGTGCTAGAGAACTACCAAAAACATTTACCCTCAAAGTGAATTATAAAACTGAGTAACACACAAAAGATCGGCCTTGGCATTTTGACTCGCTCCCATTTCCGGACATAATACAAACCGTAATGCCCAATTGTCAGACCACCCTTCGTTTAGGCACAGCACCAGTGCGAAATGTAGCTTGTACGCTAGATGAAATCCATTCGTTCTACTCGTAAAATCATGTGATATCCTCGTCATTGAATTACTTGTATTTGTGCGCGTTTATCAATTGTTTCACAATTCCGGTATGAGTTACTTGTATATATACGCCAGCGTAGTATTACCTTTTTATCTTAATGATAGACTCGTGAATTCTTCTGCGAAAACCGAGTTCCTGTACCTCCATCGTGCAAGCTAATGCTTCGTAATGTATCGTAATTAAAATGACAAGTATGCATGTGCACAAAAATCCTTTCCTTCCTGAATGTCCTATATTTATCAAGTTGTCTTACGTAAACGTTCATCAGTATTATGTCGACATTAGAATATATGTACTCTCGACAAATTGACTTTTATTGGAGTCGTAAATAAAAAGTAGGCTAATATAAGACATTAACAAATGGAAACACAACATCGTCGAGAAAAACAGAAAAAAGAAAAGAGAAGAGATAGAAAAAAAGCTTGCGCAGTTGCATAAGCAGTACCGACCGCGTAATTTTCCCATTCAAAAGTAATACTTAAACATCCATCATCTTATTATATAAATTTTATTTATTTATTTTTTTTGCTGAAAAGTTGACTATTTCTCTTTCAGTCTTTTTCATCTCCTTTGGAAAAAAAAAAAAAATCGTAAGCCAGTATTTTCCTGTCCTATAGTTTCCAATCTATGGTTCATTTCTGTCAACTTTTCCACTGCCTGGGATCTCAAATGTAGTATATCTCTCTTTGATTTAAAAAATATCCCTTTTTTGAAGCACTCAACTTTATTTATTTACTTCATACCCTGGGAGTCGTGGTCAAACACATGTTTTCCAGATTTTGTTCCCGAATAGAATTTATCATCAGAACGATTGATTTCAAGCGACATATTTTTCTGATATCTTTTACAGGCTAAGAAAAGCATATTTTTCAAATCTATGATTTTAATGTGACTAAGCTGAGGTATACACATCGCATGTTCGTCATAGTAAACCTTTTGAAGCGTTTTCAAAATTCAACATCGAAATCAAAAAATTGCATACTCTCAGTAAATGATTTCGAATTTGCACTTATACGCAGCTTATACCATTTACTGTTTTGCCAACGAAATGCATAGCGGGCAGGCGCTTATACTGACGCTATTTTAATGAAATACAAGTGAATACTCTTCGTAATATGTTTCGGTCGTATTTTACCCACTCCTATTTCAGTTTTAAAATGAGGATAACTCAAAAACAACTCGTTCGATGTTTATTTACCCCTAGACAAAAGTCGAACGTACATACCTACATTCTTACAAATACATAATACAATTATGAAGAAATCTAAAAATCGGAAAATCGTACAGATGTATTCTGAATAACATGAACTACAAATAAAATCAAAATCTCCACGCTAATTGTCTCTAAATACGAGTATGACCGAGAGTGATACCTCCCATGTACGCCGGAAAAGAAAGTTCAGCAATCATTACCGAATTCTGAGGACATGATGGTGCTACCTCGATCTTGAGCCTGAAAATTATATATATAGAAATACCGGCAGCTGTATAAAAAGGAACCAGTTTCATTATTTCAGAAACTAAAATTATAGCTCTTACGGAAATTTGAGTTACGGGCACAAAATCGATTTGCATCTTTTCAATCCCGGAAAATTCTTCTTTGCATGGTGGGAAATAATGAAATAGTGCATAAAAATTATTTGATTATTTCTTCGTATTTTCCATTCTCCTATTCGCAGCAGGGAATATATAAAAAATTCTACCCCTCATAGAGGAAGATGATTTCTCTCTCTCACCCTCTCTTCCGCTTCTCTTTTCTTCCTTCCTCTTTTTCTTGAATGTAATAATCGAAATAGAGCGAACCCGGGGTGATCGTTTCTACCTGTAAAGTACTTTGCTGCCAAGTGGAGACTACAGTACGTAATCCGCGAATAACGGAACCGGCATACTATATTATCTGTGTACAATCTCGGGAACATCTTCAGGTAGGTACCTACATAATAACAAAGGTCTACAACGTACCATAGTTATACTAAATGACAGTCAGTCGATTTTCATACGGTGAACTTCAACACGTACAATATGATGTGGAGAGAAGTGAAGTGAAGTATAAAATATGTGGGTAGTTCTTTGAATGTACGTGAGACGTATACTTTCCAATGCACTGTAGTTTTATACATCAGGACTATGAAGAAACCAGTTCGCAGAATTTGATTTGTGTATTAGATTGAACAAGTGAGTTAAAATCTGAATTTTCGCGAATATCAGAATATTTTTTAGAAAGTCTTGCTTAACTAAAATGTCATTTCTTACTCCTCGAAAACTAACGTACTCGTTCACGATGCGGATGCGATTTTCTACTTTACGGGAAATATACGATTTACAGCAAAGGGGATGTATAATTTTAATTGAAATACTATAACTATTATTTTACATTATAAAATGCATCTTGCCGCACTACTAAAATTTCAGATTCCTTATCAAGGAATACGTGGAATACGTTGTAAATGTAATTTTTCAATTAGGCGGGGGTAATATTTGTATTTAATCGAGTTTCAGTTCAATCCTGATTGTTAAGGAACTTCTACCTATTTGTAAAACAACGACAGATATTATTACAGCTTACATACGGTTATTACGAAGCAGTGAGCCTAAACCAATTTAATCGGGAGCATCAAACTATTCATTGCGAAAAATAAGGAACGAGTACATCTGAAAAAGAGCGATGAAACAAGGAAATAAAAAGAAAGAAAGATGTAGAAAGAGCTGACGAACATTAGTTTATGGTAGGTCTATAATATCAATATAGTAAACAAAATACATTGTCATCATTTCCCCCACACACTGGGAGATAATATTTGGAACTTGGTTATATCCTATATACTCTATTCATTCTTATCATTAATGAAGATTTCTATATTATGAGATACATGGTATACTTCAACGCAAATTTTGATTACTCAAAATATTAATATTGTGGTTGCAGGCAAAAAGAAAATCCATATATTTCAATATTATGTATTGCATGGTTTTATAAGAGTCGTTTATTAAAATCTCTTACACAAGGAATGCTTGCGGGCCATTTTTGCGTGTATCCTCATAGCCTTACAGCATCAACCGAATTTTCTTTCTCTTTTCACTTGATCAATAACTAAGCTAGCCCACACGGGCTCGCGCTTCTCGCAAGCTACAGAACACTTCTGTAAATCACATACAGCAATCAATGTTCGTCATAATTAATACGACTCACACGGAGTAATAATGCGTGATTTTTGTAAAGCACTTTCAATAATTGAGCAGGATACTTCTAATATCACTAATATTAGCACTAACGACAGGTGTACACTATTGTGAAGCGAGGAAATATTTTGGGGTTGAAAACAATTTTGAAGTTGGACTGGTCCAGCACTTTTTTATTTCTTAAGAGCAAAACATGTAATCAGTGAGCAGTCAATAAAGGAAAAAATAAGGGGGGAAAAGAGTAAGGAAAAAATGAAGACATTATAAAATAATTTAGTTACTAATGAATTAAATATAAATGATATTAGGTAGGCTTATATAATAGTCGGCTGGGCTCGCCGGTTCATTATGATTTTTTTTTTTTTTTCTGATTGGCTGACTAGGTTTGCGTTTGAATTTCTTATAGTTTCTTCTACTTTCATTTATTTTTCTCGTATAAGTATCTGATCTTTCGCGGGAATAATAGTGACGACTTCTTTTTCGGCAACTTTTTTAGATTCTGTCAATTTGTTCGATGTTTTTTTTTTTTTTCTCTCTCTTTCTAGCTACATTTAGTCGCTTCACACAAAATTTTATGGTTTTTTGAGTCTTGCAGCACAACGGTTGAAGAATATTATGGTTTCAGATTTTGTCACAAACTACGTGCAGTGAGTAATTTGTTATCAGAGAAAATTTTAGCTCTTTAGAGCGGAAGTATGAGAAATAGCGTGGCAGAAAAAAGTGATGCGACGTCATGGATCTTATAATATAGATCACGGACGGTACATAATAGAGGTACGGGCACAAGTGTATCTTTGCTGTATAAACTGTTGTCCCTCAATATGTCGTCAAATCACTAGATCGCACTGTAATATGCTTCGTCTTAAACATTTTGTGTTCAACACAGAAGTCTTACGACAAATTAGCGACTTTCAGAAAATCATAGAAAAAGAATGGATCATTGTGGGAAGCTGGAACTAAAGAATTTATTACATTTCAGGAAGAACCATTCTTCTAAATAAATTTTTTAATTTTTAACAATTTTTCAAGAAATCGCTTCAAGAATGTAACAGTGCTGGTGGAGAGCGGGGAACTTGGACTTAGATTACTACAAGCGTAGTGGAATTTTGATGCCCTGCGACAAACCTGCGGACAAGATTTTGGTGCTGTGTCCATATCTCTGTAATATACCCTGATATAGATTTCCTTACTCCTAATGACTCGTCCACACGAGAGATATAAAACATGAGAATGTGGAAGAGAATTGCGTCGCGATGTGCGTGCGCACGCTCATATTTGTATTTTCCCAGTGATTAAAAAAATTCTTTTCGTTCAATCAAACGTGGAAAGCAATAAGAATAAACAAGACGAGAAGAAAACCAAAAAACATTGCAAGTCACTCTATCTAATATGTATAAAATGGAATGTTCGTCTGTCTGTCTGCATGTATGCAATTCCGTAACTTTTGAACGCTTTCACCTAGCGACTTAGAATTCTTTTTTAAAAACATCTCTTTTTATTCGGGTAAGGTTTTTAAATAAATTTCGACGTTCTGGCTCCCTCAAGATGGAGTAATAGGCGAAAAATTTGAAAAAAAAGAGGATTATCGACGTACGTAGTAAAATTACTTCTCACTGTACGCGCGTTGATCCAAACGTTCAAACGTGTTGAGCGTCGCAGTTCTAGATTCATTTTTATGAAAAATAGAAGAGAACAGAAATTGTAGCCCCTGTTTTCCATTTCAGATTCTTAGGAAAAAATTTGACAACTATTCGTATTTTAGCTGGTGCGTATTCCTACATCATCGTATTCACAGAGAGAGAGAGAATAATTAAGCGGATTGCTCGCGACGAATCTAGGAAGGTTATTCAAGTTTCACATATTTTTAAGAAAAATTGAAAAGGATAAAAATTGAAACTTCTGTAATTATGTAAAATAATTTTTTGAGAATTCGCTTTTCTTTTGTGATATGAGTAATTATGCATCAGGTAAATAACGTCGTCAGATTTTGAAACCACTTAAGAAAAGGTACCGGGTTTGAGAGAGAAATATGAAAATTACATCCGATTTCTCATGGTGGAAACGACTCAGTGCGATTGATGTAATGTGTTAAGTTTGCTATACACTATGCGCGCAACTCAAACGACGTAGTACAAATCATTCCACAAAAAGAAGGTAGGCAAAAATAAAGACTATCAATCTCGATACACGATTTGTAATTCATCAGAAATTCGTGTTTCCTATTAATCACGGATTAAGTGAGAAAAAAGCGCGAACCGTTGATAAGATACAGATTATTGGGGCGAATAATGAATAGGGGATGACGCTTAACAAAAAGTAACCGCTCCAAGGAGAGATCAGCTGCGAACGCGAATTAAGAAACAATAAGTTTGAACCCATATACGATTTTACAATTATTGGCATGTATCCACACTCTCTTTCGTCTTTAACCTGAATGGTAAAAATGAAGTATTGTCGTCAGTACTGAATTTTTGAAAAATGTAGAAAGCGAGCAAAGCAACCTCTTGAGACAAAAGATAAATTTAAAATCCAATATTTTTTCCCCCTTTTTTTTTCAAAGTGAAGCTGACTATTTATATTCTTTAGTCATTATGACTATAATCTTCAACTCGATCTGTTTTACTATGTTTATTATCGAAAGTTGTACCTAAAATTTTTCTCAATGGCGTATTTGAGGGGTATAATGACAACGAAAGTCTGTTCAGAATAAAGGAATAAGCAATCTTTCTGCTACGTAGGAAGTATTCCGGAAGTGTCCGTCAAAGAAATGCAGCGACGTGAACTCAAATAACGTTATTATGCCTCAGTTTTGCGGGTGAAAGATGTCACTCTTGAGATGAAAAGTGATAACAGAAAAAGCGCGATAAAATGTATGACATTAGTACCCTCAGTGAGGAGAACTGGGCAATAGTATAAATTTTTGATAGTTTTGATAGAGTTTACTTGCTATCTTTCGAAAAAACCCTGTACTCCGAAGTATTTGGTTACGTGCTCTAACATTTTGAAGACCAGGGTACTCTTAGTGGAATTCTCTGTCAGGTTTGTTTCCATTTCTACAGGTGTAGACAAATAAAGACATTGAATTTTTTTTTTTTACAAAGTAACACACACGCCGTATGTAATGAATTCCTCATATTGCGCATATTGATACAGGTTTATAATTTACAAGGGTGCATTAAGGACTAATTGAATTCAAAAAGAATTTTTTATACCTTCTATCTTCTCATTTTATTTTGGTTTTTCTTTTCAATAAGAACATAATTGTATAATTGCGTTTTTTAGGAAAAAAATAAAAATAAAAAAGACGCAAAAATGACTTATAGTTTGGCAAAGCGCAATTCAGTATTCAGAATTCCGATTGCCAATCTTATAATTATTTAGAGTAGTTCCCGTCCATTCGTAAAGCAACAACTCAAAATAAAAATAAAGAACCGGACTCTTTATGTGATACATGGCATCAATGCGATTGCCCTTTAACACCATTTGATATACAACTAATACTCACACAAACCTAGGGATGATGTTGAGTTGACGCCGGTGAACGTCGTTTCTACCTTTCGTCGCACCCCTACTTTAGATATAGGTACACAAGGATAAACATTGTTCGAAAAGATGGGTCATGTATAGAAGAAGCAACGGCCGAAGATGGCCTACTTTTAAATTATGTTGCGGCGGCGGAGGTACACTTGGAATACGCACGCGAAATCTCTTGCATGACAACGCCAGCCATCATTATTCTTTAACACACCTCATTTATACTGAGAAACTTCTGTAAACCGTAACTGGCACCTCTCGCGCCCATGGGGAATATCATTATGTGTATATTTATCATAACGATATATTCAGAATTAATTTGTTATTTTTATTTAATGCATCCTTAGACTCGCACAGATACTGATTTGTGCGATCTCACTGTATTATTTATATGAACGTGCTTACGAAATTTAGTGTAACACATATTTCATCGTTCCGTAACCAGCCTGTAATAAACCAATTTTTCTTTCATCCTAAAGAACAGCGTCCAGGCTTGTGCATGACAGGATACTAATTCTAGGTATTTGAGAAGCGAAGCGGCAGCTAGATTGTCATGTGAGTATGATTATTGGTGAGCGAGATATTCATCGAAATGGTTTCGCAACCCGTACCATATCTCTTTTACATATAAAAATAGAAAGAGACATTTTGAAGTCCGTGTTCTCAGCTACCTACTAACGGATAGATTTAGTTCAAAAGACAGAAATAGCCTTGTTCAAGCGGTCTCCATAAGATGACGATGAGAATTATTTACACCTCCACCTCTCACAATCGTTGTACTTGAAGTAACAGGTGTGCGAGGTAAATTAATAGCTAAATCTGTTGTATTCAGGCCAATATTTATCATGTTTCCCCTGTAGGAATAAATTGACCGAAAATATACCACACAAAGATCTTACTCAAAAAACTCGAAGGACTGTTTGAATGCGGGCAATGAGAAGCTGTTCAACTAAAGGAAGACCACTGAATTGAGGGGGCAGAGAACCGAGATTCATTTCATTTGCATCAGTTAATTTGTAAAGATTAAGTTTACACTGGATACACATACCAGTGAGTTATTTAGACATCATGGTAATTCTATGACAATTAACGCATTCGTGGAATTTCAAGTTCTGCATTTCGTACTCAAACTGAACTTGCATGTTTCTATAATTTTGTACGTTAGCAATGGTATCACTCATGGGTACTTCCACTGGTACCTATATCAGTTCCATCATCAGATTGTGGTTGTAAATATTTGAGTGTAAGAGCATGGCGACGATGTTGATAAGGAAACACCCTATTCCATAACTTTACGTCTCTTATGAGGCTTTTTAGAAGACTTTTTATTCAAAGTTGAATTTTAAAAAATACTTATTAGCGATATTAAAAAAAAATACGTGGCTGATATAATTATTCAATAATGCAGATATTCACCTTACAAAGTGACAAATTATTTGTAGTTCAATGGACTGTGTTATTTGTGATAGCAAAAATATCGACTGATATCGATTTGTTTGGCAAGAGTATTCATTCTGCAAGAAATTTATCCAACGAAAAATTTGCTCCCATAAGAAATACACGGGGAGCAAAGATCAGTATGAAATTAATCAAAAATTAAAACGGATTTTGCGGAAAAAAGTTTATATTTATAGTGTGTGAGTAATCGACTTCTGAAAATGAACTTTTTTCCCTCAATTCTTTCTCATTTTTGATTAATACCATATGATCGATTTGCTTCCCATGTTTTCTTATGGGGAGCAAATTTGCGATTGGATAAATTTCCTGCAGAATGAGTACACTTGCCAAACGAATGACGTCACAATAACACAGTCCATTGTGCAGATAGGAAATTCATTTCAGCCCACAGATCCAAAGCACAAATTTACAGTACCTATTATTATATTGTAGTAATAATCAGGACTACGAAAGAATGAAAGAATGTAAGGGGTACTTGTGATTGGAAGCAAAACAAAAAGAAACGATAGAAGCTGTGACTGACATCTCACAAGAAAAAAATACCTGAAGAGAGAGATTAGGAATGAAAGTAATGAAATGAGTCAATCTTTTTTTAGCCCAATGAAACGAATAGTAGGCCCATAATGGCATGAGAATTTAATAATTCTAACATGTTCAAACTATGAAGCAAATAAGACTGTTGGAAGTAGTTTGATTAGCTAATACGAGAAACGACGTTGCGGGACATGTATAATTAGATATAATATACTACAAAACTTTACAAAACCGCGCAAAATAAAATAATTACAAAGTATAAGAACTTTCGGTTAAATAACCATCATCAGATAATACAGAACACGAACTAAATGAAAAGAAAGGAGAAGTGAGAAATGAAAGAAAGTACAATCACTATCGAGGCCAGTGGGGACAGGAAACCGAGATGAATCACAAGTCGTTGGTAGGAAACTTATGAAACTTTTCAATGAGGTCATTATCCGGAAAGAAAAGATTCAAAACAATGACCTCATAATCATTCAAATAACGAGCTATCTCTACATGCTCGAGGGCCAACCGTCTACGAAAGGAACTCTCAGAATGGAGTAATACAGCTTGGTCCAACTCAAAATTGTGGCCGGATTCCAAAAGGTGTTCGGCGAAAGCCGATTTCTTTTGGAGGAGGGGGGCAGAAGCGACTTCATCAAGGTGTTCCTGAACCCTGATACAAAGTTGCCGGCCTGTCTACCCTATGGAGACAGCCGGGCAACCAGAACAGTTAAGCTTGTAGACACCACTTCTCTCAGATATAGGGATGGGATCTTTAGATTTACAGAAAAGACTACGAACCGTATTATTAAAGATTCCAAAAATTACGTTGGAAAGCAGTCAAAAGAAACGATAAGAAATGTGTAGATAACTCTCGTACTTCTACTTTCTGGTTCACCTTTCTTTGCATGTGCTGCTTCTTAGTCGCCTGAAATTGAAGAAATTTTTGTAAAATGTCCATTAATGTTAAGATTAATACCTATCCTTCTAAAACCTGTTGTTCATCAAGAATTTCATACTGTACTTTTTTTATTTTACACCGCACTAAATCACTTTTCCTGCTAATAAACTTTCATTTTGAATCAACTCCTCTCGGCACTTTCAGCTCTCGTATTAATCGGCAAACATGCTACAAGCTCTCTCAAATGAATTCCACCTCGCATTAGAATGCGTTTTTTATTTTTTTGAAAATAGTTTGTGATAAATTCGATCCTTGAGGAATATATCCATCTGGCAGATTGATCTCCAGAATTGTAAAAAATGGAAGTATCGTCATTATTTAAAAAATAATTTTTGCGACCTGTTTTGATTTTCATCACGAATGATGAACCCTCGGAAGGCTGCTGAAGGACTATCTCCTTCAGGCCCGAGATTTTGGCTCGGGCCGTAAGGGTGTACAAAATTTGGAATAGGCCTAAACTTTTTGTCGCACATTAAGTACTTTTTTGAGTTGATTAAGGAAACTTTTTTCCGTGTGAAAGAGCCGATTTTTTCCCCGAGTTTCATTTGGCTCAGAGCGGTTCGGCTCCTCCACCACCACCAAGTCTACTGTATTACACGAATGAATGAATTCCAAACTTTTGGAATAACCATTAACTAGCGAAGGTGTTTTTGTGGCCACGATGTCGTTTATCATTTTTCTCTATCTCTTGTAGGTTTTGCACTAAATTCTACATTTGACTACCTGAGAACGGCGTGAATCTGACACTTTTAGGATACTCTATCGTATCATTACGAGCCCAAAGAAGAAAAGACGTTTATAGAAATGTAGCTCAAACTTTCCTTCATAACATATACATTACAAAACTTCATTAGCGCTTATAAGTTTATATAACGTTTTACTGACTTTCGTGAGAGTCATTTTCTGATGATATACAAATATTCGAAACAGGAAATTAATGAGCGTCTTATTCATCACACTGATTCACACAGTCAGTATTGTACTTTTCTAATCAAACTAGACTCGCGCTAATTTCACTTATCGTCATCAGTATTCCTACCTCAGGAATAGGTGCACTTCATTTAGAAATAGACAACTAAAAATATTATATTACTTATTATACATAATATATTTTTAAATTTTGTATCATTCTGCAGAAATCTAGAAATTAAGTAATTTGAGCGAGTAGAGGAATGGGTCATGAGTAACGTGACCATTTTTTGTTCAACTGAAAACGGGACATCGGTTTATTTACATCAGGTAGTAAGTTGTAGGTTTACAGTAGAAAAAACACATTGGTTGATAAATTTTATTTCGAAACAAAAAACTTCAGTTAGTTACCACTACAAACATTACGCGAGTATCAAATAAACAAGTTGTGGCAAGTGCGCGTGGCTAACGCTAACGACTACTGAAAGAATGATGCAATCGTGACGCCCGTCCACCGGTAGGCCTGATAAGATAGTGGGCGCGGTGGAAGTAAAACTCGGAATTCCCCACGTGCTGAGAATTAAACTTACCTATTTAAGAAATTACGAATAAAATCATCAAAAGTAAGAAAATAAGTTTCAAAATTTCCAAAACGGGACAAAAGGGTGTCCCAAAGCGGTCTGTCGGGACAACGGGACAAATCTTTCAAAAACGGGACTGTCCCGTTCAAAACAATCACACATTTTAAAGAGCGGTATTTTGAGCTCCTAAACAAATAGACAGTGTAAACATTGACTTCTTGATCATTTAATTATATTACCGAAAATGTTGTATAGCATGAGATAATAACGTTTGGTTCAAAGAAAAATATTTTCTTTTTACCTACTTGTGAATCTACGAAAAGTTAGGTTCAAAGAAGTAACGTTACATCCTGGTGCAGTAAGGAAATAACAATTTAACCGAGGAAATAACGTTATTGCCGGAACGATTTACGAAATGATTATCAGTGAGAGATTATTAGGCCCGTAGCCAGGGGCAGGAGGTAAGCCTTCTCCTCAACTATCGCATTTTGCCCCTTTAAGAAATTCTCCATAACTAAGAAAAAGTGGGTTTGGGTTGCGCAGTGGGGTTGTCAATTCCAGATGTGTATGGGTGCGCGGTAGTCCTCGCAATGTATGCTTGCGGTCATTTTGGAGAAAGAGAGTGATTTTTACGCCGTCTGTAACTTTTTTCTTTTCACTTTTATACAAAATGAGGGTCAGTTTGAACCTATTATCTTGAATTGCTACTCTTAACATTATTAGTGCCTCACAATCGAGACGAAACGTAAGATCGCGAGGAGCAGCTACTGTACAAACGATGATTCTTTACCAACACTGTGATTCAAGAATAAAAAACAAGGCATGCAAAGCTGCTCATCGCATCTGCACTTTAAAAGACTGTGCTAGCCTTTCCTGTCACAATACATACTACATAGGAACCAATTTTTTCAACTCTCAAATGTTTTCATTAAATTTTAATCTAATTCTTGATATTTTCTTACTACTAGTAATCATTTACAAAAATGGCTAGTCTATATTGATAAACGCGAGATAGCATCGTTCTCAATGCTGAAAGTATGAGTAAAATTAAGTACCTAGAATTACTCATCTTGGAAGTTATCTCTGTTAAACCGTATAATTTTATCAATATTTAGGCGAAGTACTTTTCAACCGTTAAAAAACGTCCTTCAAATTTTACAAAAATTCAGTAATTCGCGATTACCTATTTCTGTTTTTAAATATATACCACATGGGGCCATCTGGGCACTTTGCGGCGCAACCCTGAGTGCGTATGAAGTGAGCGCCTATCGACAGATTCAGCGGGAGGAGAAGCATGCCATACTGATAATAAGACAAAAGAAATTGAAAGTAAGAAATGCCAAATGCCAAAAAATAGCTCTGCCTCGTAATCAGCTGATTCTACGTTTGTTCTTGCTGGAAAAAAAAAGGAGCATTTCGTCAATTCTCAAAACCAATTTGTTCGGCTTCAAATTCTTATGATCATCACTATGGGTGGCTCGATTGGCGTAGCGGTAGAATGTCGGCCTTGAATTGGGAAGGTACCAAGTTCTAGCCCCGATACGAACCAGCGCTACGCGTAATCTTTCGTGCATCGAACAACTATTACCTTAGCGTATCGAGTAGCAACCTGCAATACAGCAGACATAACAGAAAGCACGTAATCTGTTATCGGAATCTAAACGCTGTAGCAGGCGAGCAACCGTGCCAGTTACTAACGGAACTCAGGATCGTGAAGTCGGTGTATTATCTGCGGATAGTGTAGAAAGCGACGGGAAAGCACTACGTGAACGCTCGATCCAATTCCCCAGGTCAGTCATCGATACACGGCATTGTACAACACGAATGTGTTAAACGAATCCGTTCCTTAAGGTTACGGCTATCCATCATAAACGAAAAAACGAATACTCCAAGGGGAGAGTAAACAAATGCAAACCGCAGAAAATAAAAACGAAGGGAGCGCTTTCGGTTAAAGAACCATCTTCAAACCTGAAATGAAAGCAACTGACGAACGAATGAGAAGAAAGAGGTATTAAGATCGTCCGAACGAGAAATCACGGTGTGAATCATAAACCTGTTCGATCAAGCCATCTTCCGGAATGTACGAGTTGAGTATAGTGATACCGTCAGTGTTAAGGTGACGCAGTATCTCTATATTCTCGAGGGCGATACGTTTACGGTAGGAATTCTCCTTATGGAGGAGCTTTTCGGATCCCTCGCGGAAACTGTGGCCACTGTTAATCAAATGATCAGCGAAAGCTGACTCCCCTAAGCGTCCCTTCTTCCAAGACTTCAGGTGCTCAGCTACTCTAACTTTCATCTGGCGGCTGGTCTCACCAATATAAAAGCCTCCACAATCCTCACATTCCATCTTATAAACACCACTCCTTTCATCAACCGGTATGGGATCCTTCAGTCTCACAAACAACCTCTTGACTGTGGTGAGGTTGTAAAACGCGGGTCTGAAACCAAACGGGCGAAGGGCCCGACCCAATTGCTGGGAGAAATTCCCCAGGAAAGGGAGACTGATGCAACGCAAACGGCGATCACGGATCGTGTCTCGGGGGAGGGAGGTGGTGGAATCAAGAAGGCTCCTCGTAACTTTCCTCCGAACCATCACGTCAACGTCGACATTGACTCCATTCACTCTAGCCAGGAGAGGTTGTTTGTGAGACTGAAGGATCCCATACCGGTTGATGAAAGGAGTGGTGTTTATAAGATGGAATGTAAGGATTGTGGAGGCTTTTATATTGGTGAGACCAGCCGCCAGATGAAAGTTAGAGTAGCTGAGCACCTGAAGTCTTGGAAGAAGGGACGCTTAGGGGAGTCAGCTTTCGCTGATCATTTGATTAACAGTGGCCACAGTTTCCGCGAGGGATCCGAAAAGCTCCTCCATAAGGAGAATTCCTACCGTAAACGTATCGCCCTCGAGAATATAGAGATACTGCGTCACCTTAACACTGACGGTATCACTATACTCAACTCGTACATTCCGGAAGATGGCTTGATCGAACAGGTTTATGATTCACACCGTGATTTCTCGTTCGGACGATCTTAATACCTCTTTCTTCTCATTCGTTCGTCAGTTGCTTTCATTTCAGGTTTGAAGATGGTTCTTTAACCGAAAGCGCTCCCTTCGTTTTTATTTTCTGCGGTTTGCATTTGTTTACTCTCCCCTTGGAGTATTCGTTTTTTCGTTTACGAATGTGTTAGCTAAGACCCTGTGCGGGGTGTGTCGCGAAGATGACTGAGCCGACGTTCACGTTCAGGCGCGAGTAAGTTGCGGTTCAGCCGTAGACTCGCAGACATATACATACATACATACATACATACATCCGTACTTCACTATGGCATGTCCATGTAATACAGGGTCGAAGGAAGGAGGTAAGGTACCAGGCGCGGATTACGGGAACGGGGGGGGGGGATATTCCATTGTTCAAAAAAATTTTTCCTCGCGGGGGGATATATCTCCCTTAATTCCCCCCCCCCCCCCCCCCCGTAAGTAAGTCCGCGCCTGAGGTACAATCACAGAGCTTCTCTGGACACATTTTAAAACCAATCGCAAAATTTCTCTGATAAAATTTCTGCTTGTATCCGAACAGTATAGATAAGTTTGTTTGGAACTACATTAATAATGATGCCCGTCGACTTTGTAAAAAATGAACCCGGGGTTTTATTAATTGAATTTTGTATCCAAGTAAGCTAATTTTGATTGCTAGTCACGAGACTGACGAGAGTCGATCGCGTTCTTTTTAATCCCGTTGTAAAATATCTTCGCATAATTTTGTATATAGTTTTACTGTGTACCTCGCGATAAAAATGAGATTATACTTACATAGCGTGCATGCCAACTGCTACTTGTGACAACTTGATATTAGTTCTGTGATATTATCATCTTACCTACCTGAAACAAAAGAAAATTCACCAACCATTAAATACTTTTGGGGAATAATAAAATGCACGTCGAAAAAGAGTGTCAGAGCGACGGACATGGCCCGTTTGAAAATATGAAATTAGCGACAATAAATAGTAATATGCACGTCCAATCATACACGACCATGTATACTGCCGAAACGACGAATCAATTTTTTTAGCCTGTTCGTTTACATCTTCATCCCAGTGTCGTAATAATTTTTGACCACAGCCTTCAAAATTGTTCAGAGTTGGTCTGCCACACGAGATCCTGCGTCTGTCAATTGTCTTAATTTTTCGACGACCCCTACCCTCGGTACTAAAGACTGGACATCAGCGTTTTAATGGGCCATGAAGAATACGAAGGGCATTCATGAGCCGGGAAGTGGCGTACCTTCAGTGTATTATACGACTTCATCGGATTTTGGTCAGCCAATAACCCCTGAACTTCTCACCACATTCAAAGAGCAGAAGTACGATACTTTCGACGACTTCAAAAAATTATATTTCTGTATTTGGGTTATAACGATCGATTTAACAGGAAACCCACAATCAAGTTGTACATGTCCGCACTACCTGAAGCACTACAGATGTAAGCATTCTCTAGGAATGTTGGTGAGGCTGAAGACTGTGAAAATTCCTGATGAATATAAATGTGTACCTCTCGGGCAACGCAAGAAACGAGGTCGGCCGGCGAAAGCAAAAAGGGCTGTACTTGTGCAATGATCCACCGCGTCCCACAACTTTTGTCAATATTTTATACAATGTTCATGTCCTATGTATTGTCGTTCACATTACAACGTGCGATTTTTTTTTTAAATGCGATTTTTTTATTACTTGTCGTCCATAAATTCTTTGTCGTTTAATAAAATTTGCCGTCGTTCAATTTCACATTTCAAATTGTTCTTCTTATTTAGCGTCGTTTACATATAAGCTGGCCGTACAAATTCTTATACCGTCGCCTACACACAATTCTTTCGTCGTGCTCACCTGTTATTTGGACGTGCCGTTAAATCACACCCAATACTTTTAGATCTACAAAATTAGAAACTGATTACGATCAAAGGCATCCAGTCCAATAATGTTCAAGTCCTCATCAGAAGAGGACTAGACCGTCCCTATGTAGCAGGATGATGTTGTACCAAACAAAAAAATGGGCAAACACATGAGATAAATGAAGTTTAATTTGTGAAATTACTCAGTACGTGAAGTCGAAAGCTATTTTGCCGAATTGACGAACTGGTAGCTTCTTCAAAGAAGAAGTGTTTTCAGGAGAATTTTGATTATTGTCTCAAGAACGTGCGATCAAATTCATGTTGATTGTTTAGATAGTTCTCGATGAGAATTTTAACATCTGCTTAGATCGTTTTTGAAATAGTGCAGTCTTGGATACTCTTTCAAAAATTTCTCCAAGTTTTAGAGCCTTTCAAGGTGATTTATATCAAAGACCACGTAAGTCAATTGACGTTCTTGCGAAACTACTTCAGCTTTGGTAGGCATGGAAAAGAAGTTGGTTGAGTAGACGAGCTTGGCAATACCGTAGACAATATCATGGATTTAACAGTCACACGAATTAGGCTCAACATATATCTTGTGATAGACTGCGAGTTTTCTAGTGTTATTCTACGCCACTACCAGTATTATTAAAAATATTTTACGAATAAATATTACGCGTCGATAAAAAACAAAGAAAAACACGCTTCTGCAAATACAAAACCCTTATTCATAATGTACCACCGAAGTTGATCAAAATTATTTGGCAAAATAATTATTAGGCCGATGCGATGGCTTGGGTGCGTGCAGATACGGTTGATAAACGAGATCCGGGCTGGTTTGAACCGTCGGGTCCGTTAAAACTCGATCATCGTGAGAAAATATATATACACACACACACACACACACACACACACACACACACACACACACACACACACACACACACACACACACACACACACACACACACACACACACACACACACACACACACACACATATATATATATATATATATATATATATATATATATATATATATATATATATATATATATATATATATATATATATATATATATATATATATATATATATATATATATATATATATATATTCACAGGATTGTGTGCCGTGTAACATCGCACTGTGGAGCGCAGCTGCTCACAATCGGTAGTACAAGTTGGAAGGACTTACAAAAGTATCGTGGCGGCGACGATTTTCTTGGAATACGTGGACAAATTAATATAATTTTTCAACTAAATTTGCTTCAAATTTTATCAAAAACCGGCCATTGGTACTCTCCGTTCAAAGACGAGTTTGACAAAAATAAAAATCAAGGTTCTAGGTGCTCTTGGAAGCGAGATACGAGGGTCCCGAAATTCCAGATACATACGTTGCGAGAAAAAAAAGAAAATAAGAAAATAAGAGATCAGAAGTTAAATACTACCCGGTGGTGTCCAACACCGGAAAAAATGCTGCTTGCAGGATCGGGAGAGAAATAGGTACTCTTACTATCACATCAATTATACTTGTACATCGTCATAAGACATACTTATTCATCAAGTCGAAACGAATGGGAAATGATTCGGAGCGCGACATTATTTGGAAATAATTAATATTTCTCCGCTAGAATGAGCCTGCATTGAATAGGTGATAGACATGCGCACGTACGTCCGCAATTAGTAGTCTAACACTTTCAGGCAAATTAATTGATGGAATAAATGCGTCGCACACACAAGATTTAGTAAATATTACAAAATGACACTACTGAACAAGAGAAATTTTTTTGTTTGCATTACGCATTTGAGAAGGTGGTTCTAGATGCATTTTCAACGCTGAACTCAACGCCGTTTCCCGTTTTTCGATAGCACGTCTAGATTTTTCGTAATGTTCTCGTTTGTTTGTATAAATTTGCCGCGGAATATCGCGAAACGTAAGGTACGTTCGCGAGTTTGGATACTGCTACTACCGGTATCGACCGTGAAGCTCCGCGGCGAATAGATGTAAATAAACAACAACATTGCGAAAAATCTAGACGTGCTATCGCAAAACGGAAAACGGCGTTGAATTCGGCGTTGAAAATACAATCAAAATGTTTTCTTGTTCAGTAGTGATAATCTATACCTTTGTATTTCGTACACAATGTAGCGAAATGACTCTCAACAACGGACATTCTGCAAACGTGTACTCCGAGCAATGATTTATTTTCAATTCTTAAATTCATGTATTTTAAAAGTGAGCGATCATTATATGATTTTCTTTCATTCTATGGACGTAAATGCGGCGTAGAGAATTAATATTATTAATAGACCCTACCCTTTATTGCAACAAATATGTATTATGCAAAATGGTCAGAGTTCAAACTCGAGTACATATTACATTTAAGCTCCACCATGCAGTAAATAATACAAAAATTCATGATTATGAAAGTACATCATATAAAATTTTAGTAGTGAATTTGTGCGATGATCGATTTGAAAAAGGCTCGAAAAAAATATAAAATTTCCTCGGTAATTTCTCATCAGGCATAGGAATTTGTGTCATATTGTGGCTGAAGTGAGATATAAATAGGAACAAATTATTGATAAATCATAGCCTCGATTCATTGAACATTTTGTAAAGATTCACCGGTAAATTTTAAAAATTCATGCCATTTTATGGAAATTACTATGCGTGCATGTAAATTTGTATCTTTCGTTATTTTTTAACTTGAAAATCCACAATTTCGAATGTTAGCGAATTTTGGTCTACAGTGTACCAACTCACTCTAAATGTCAGAAAGAGAGGGTAGAAAAAAAGAGAGATTTCTATACTCGAGTATTTCTGTAAAAAGTACCAAAAATTTCTTATCTAACGGAAAAAGATGCCCGGAAAAAGAGATAAATAAAAAAAGGAAGAAAAAAATTAAATTCTGGAGAGTTCGCATGGAAATACTTCAACACAACATAATCTAATAACACATAAATAATATAATACGGCAGGTAAAGTGACGATATCGCAACGATTTTAAATTTAGAACATGGTTTGTAAATTAATACCACGGTAACGTAAAGTTCAAGCCTTGAGTAATTTTCTGTTGTACTTCCGCATGTTTCTGCGGGAGAATATCCTCACCTTCATAATGATTAAGAAACTTGTGTCTCAACACGCAGGAGAGAGAAAAATGATACATTTTTTTTCACTCTCGAATAAGAAACTCCATTTGAACGGATGCTCTCACTTATTATGTGCGAACACGAACCCCATTATTTCCTAAGAGGAAGGATGGCGATGACGTTATGATAAAATCTGTACGTACTCGTATTTTTATGTTTATATAACTCCAAATCTCAAGGAAGAAATACAACACTCCCCAATCATAATTATATTGAAAGTCGCTAGGATGTAATTTTGTTTATCATTTACGAAAAGCTTTGATCCCAACGTTTTATCTTCAGACTAGGCAATAATTCGAAATTGAGAAAAAGAAAGAATTTTATAACCGAACCTAATGGAATGAATACTTATGTAAAATTTAGAGACAGTGGAAAATGCACAAATATTCCGTTCTGAATTATTGACGATAAAAAAGTATTCATCATTGAAAATACGAGTTTTGAATGATGGTGTGGAAAAAAAAAACAAAAATAGAATACGGCAATTCATAGAGGACGAGAAGAAAACGAAGAGATAATTCAGAATAAAAAGTTGTTTTATCTCGAAGTTTTGACGTAGTAAAGCCTGCGTGCTATTTCACCTTATCTTTGCAGTTTCTGAAAAAAAAAAAAGAACGCTTCTTTCTTCGTACGCCAATGATCTTCTCTGCAAACACGTTTTACGCTAACTATAGCAGAAATCATATTTATATTCTCAGTTAATATCAAATCATAGCGAGGAGTTTCATTACGGAGAAGATTTTTGAAAATAAAAAAAATTGTTCAGAAGAATGAAGAAGAAAAAAATCGGAAACGTCAACTCTACGGTATTCTCCCATGCGTCATGAGATAAGCTTACATGATAACGAGAAGGAATTAAGAGATAAAATTGAAATTCTGGTTCACAACACGTTACTCGGTTGTTTTCTGTCCTCGTAGAGCCTTTCACTCATCCTATACAAAATTATAGATCAAAACATCACATTTAAAAAAAATGTTGTATCTCCGATTTTGAAGTACCTATCAATTTGCCATGGACGATTCACCGCATACACGATTAACCGCTCAAAGGATTAGCCTTTTGGCTTTATTCAAGTTGCATAATTTCAGTTTTCTGGTCATATCTTTGCTGAAGCCCACCCCAAATTCCTGAATTTGCGTCCTCACGAAGTAACAGGTGCAGTGCACACCTTTTAATATAAGCCTAGCTCTAGTAACCTAAGCATATTAGGGTAGTTCAGAACGAGGAAAAACCTCGATGTCATGCCTTTGATCTCGGTTGATCTTGACTTGCATGTGGAGTAGCCTTATAACGTCATAGACTGAGAAATTATTGATACTAGTGTAATGTGTAAGCTAAATTAAAAGATCGAGAGTGCGCATTAACGCGGGGGGCGGTGTTGGTGGGCTGGAGGCCGGCATTTTCCATCATTTATAATTTTTTCTCCCAACTTATTCACATCATTGCAGTACCCTGAAGGTAATTCTTTAATCATTAATTCTCATCATTTTCGTACCAGAGTACTTATTTAAGAAAATTCTTCTCTTCATCATTATTTTTATATTCGGTCATATTCTTCGATCATGCGGCGAAAGAAAAGCGATGGGTAGTTTTAGCGGCGGATTAAATCTGTGGAAAATACTATGTGGATTCCACGACGAGTTAGAGCTGAAGCGAATTGACCTGTCGCAACTGTTGTACTTCCGAGTATGCTTATAAAATCAGTGTCTGATCTATCGAAACCTTGAATGAATTCTCTTCCCTCACCCAAAAAGAAAACATTATTCCGATGAAAATATTAATTTTTAAAATCGTCGTTCTATGAGGAACATTGGAAAAGAGAGGAAATTAGGACAATTTGAAAGGAGCCAAATCGGTCTCTATGGCTCCGAAATAGGCCGTCAAAAATATCATCACACAACGGGGACACCTCTCCGCCAATTGTAGCACGCATCCATAGGCACCGGAACGTATGCGTTATTACAATTTATGCGGCAAACATTCTGGTCAATCTTCTAGATATCACTAAGCAAATTATAAATAGTCCCAAGATCTACAAGACTAGTTTACAGACTAAATCACAGCTTCGTTCAATGACTTCAGCTCTCTCACCACAATTATACCGGTGGAATTGACTACAGATATCATTAAGGGTCCACGGAGTGATTTAGAAGGCACGTATTGTGCTGTTAATCGAGCTTTATTTTTTTTTAGATCCTTAAATTCTTTCTAGGTAAGTAATATTGTCAAAATGGAGGGAATGCGCTTGCTAAAACCCAATGCGTGGTGATAGGTAGTGCCCTGTCTCCTGTTCATATACGGACTTGTTATATGAATGTAAGACTCAGCAATTAGTCATGCGAACTTGTTTTTACGCTGTTATGATAATTCAGTGGTGGTCTTACTAAAGCAACACGCCACACATGGCCGGCCAAACGTGTGGTGTAGTGCAATGCACCCCGCACCAGATTTTCTTTTTTACTTACAAAAATACGGGAAAATTCTGGAAGGTTAACTGAATATTGAAAAATTGCTCTGCACCACACCAGAAAAACAAAAATCGTCGGCTATGACGCCACAAATCTTGCCACTTGAATATCCGACTACAGCAAAAATCGATAAGCACCGGCGTGATAGTGCCGGGTGCTTATATACTCGCTACTTTGACTGTGAGTGCCGATGCGACGCCATCAACACGAAAATTCGTGAGAACGATAGAGCGTTCTTACATATATCTAATGTTGTTTATATAAGAAATATCTTTCTGAACTCAAACCACGTAAATGAAGCCTTCTAATTACTTAAGAGTAACATGTAAAATTGGCGTACTATTTGTAAAAAGATGATTAAAAACTACTCACAATATTTTTTCTTATCCTGATTGTTCTTTCAACTCATGTGCTCTTGTTTTCTGTACTTAGGTTCCACCCATTTTATTGTGACGCTTGAAAATGATTTGTTGGTCACACCGAAATGTCCGCGTATGTGTACAATGGCGGTGCGTTTTTCGCTCAAACTTTTATTAGGCTTATTCGAACTGTACTAAACTCTGAAAAGTTGATATATTCTAGTAATTCCAAGGAATGATTCATTTAGCTGAGTGCTCGAATATTTTATTCCCATACTTATCAAGAATTGAAAGTTGGAGTACAGAAAAAGTGTTCATATGAGCACTGATGTAAACTATCGTTACCAGAAGCAAGTATAACGTGTTAATTTTTTTTTTACCAGGCTTTCGTTAGAGCGGGTCGATTCATAAAATCTGAAAATAAAGTTTCAGTTTGAAAAGTTGATCGGAACACGATTTTACAGAACTAGTTTGTGCGGCGCGCGTGGGGAGCACCTGTTCTCGAACGTGGCCGAACTGTTCTGCAGATATCGTGTCTTTGTGGTTTATTCATGATGGCGTATTATTCAAGGACATAACGTATTATTCTGTCGTACAAACATAAATTGACGTATATCCAAATCGACGATCAGGTAAACTGGATCTTTTGAAAGATTTGTGCGAGTTTGTGAATCGTGATAACGCGCTCTACTTTTTTAATGATGATATACCTATAAGGGAAAAACTGAAATCTGGGAAATCGTAGTTTATGTATTGAAAAAACTATTCACTAAATTGTGTTGGGTTGGACGTTGGTTATATCCAGAAGCTCTAATATTAAAAGAGACAATACTTCATAAAAGAACTAGTATGATTATCTGAATTTCTCATTAAAAAATCTTCTTAGAAACAACCATTCAAATCAGGATTAGTCGTACTTACTTTATTTAAAAAAATTAAATGTTTTCCCGTTCAACCACCTGAATATCCGTTAATTTTATTTTGTAATAAATACCTAAACTTATACGTTAATAACACACAGCTTCGTAATTCTGCGAGCTTACTCGGCGACTACGCCGCTTCCATCTAGCGGATTGTGCCTACTGCAAATTTTCTGGTGATGGATAGTCTGAAATTATATAGTCATATTCAGTATACGTGACGATATTGTACTTCGTCATTGTGATATAAATGTATATCACTTCGTTCGTCCGATCCTATAGTCGGAAAAATTATTATGTATTAGTATTCAGTCGAAGACTTTATTAATTCGCGCAAGTCAAATATAGGTATCAAAAAACTTTCACAAAATCAAAATTCTTTGAACTTGAAGAAGATGAGTCTTTTGCAAGATAGATTCACCTTTATGATATACCGAATTTTCCATGTTGAACATCGATCGATACGCCTGATTTGCTGTTTGTAAGAGTACCCAAAATATTTCCTTCCAACATAATGGCTCCCATAAGAGATATATACGGAGTAGAGATCATCATGTCATTAATAAAAAATATTGAATATTTAAAGAAGGAAACGATAATATATTTCAATTTTTATAATCATAAGTATTTCAAAATCAGATTTTCATTTCTTAATTATTTCTTGTTTTCAATCAGTGACATAATGATCTTTGCTCCATATGTGTTCTTATGGGAGCCATTAGTTTCGATGGAAATATATTGCACATGTATCAATCGATTTTCAACATAAAAAACTTGGTCTATGCAGCGGGAGCACAACGAGAATAAAACATCCACGACGAATTTAATTAAAAATAAGAACGAATGGCTCTTCTTCCACAAAAAATGGTCGGTCAATACGTTGGAGTTTCTTTTAATTGAAAATCTTTTCGGGGAAAAAAACTTGTTTTTACGTTCCTTTGAATTTTATACCTACCTTTCCATTCCTACCCAAAGCACGAATTCCTTTTCCAAGAATCAGAAGGAAGGTATCTGAAGTTAGTTCCTAAAGTACGAGTATTTTCTCAACCGGGTCTTACACACGCTCTATTTTCAAATGTATTCCTATTAATGCGCATTACATTTACAAAGTAAGTGCCCTATGCTCTCGATGGGGCGAGTGGACCAAAGCGGATTATTATTACTGCTTGATTTGAATCAACAGTAAAGATGAAGAAGAGTTTTCCAAATGTACAAATCTACTTTATTAGTTGCTTTTACAAGATTACTTTTGAGTGTTATCCCATCATCAGTTGTGTCGCACTGGAGAACAAGAAAGCGAACCGTCCGACGAGACCCCTGGTCAACAGCATTCAATCACCATGCTACAAGATAGTGAAGATTGTAGCCACATTCCTGAAAGAAAACTACCAGTTTGCACCAAAATGAAGCATGAGAAACAACGGAGAGCTGATTGAGCAACTGGACAAGTTGGAAATCAAGAGTAACGACAAGCTGATATCTTTTGATGTAGCAAACATGTTTGGTACCATACCAAAGGAGGATCTACTCACCGTGCTCAAAAACAATAGATAAAATGGGAACCCTGATTGGTCGAAGTACGCCAACATAGTGGAAGAGATCTTGAGCCAGAACTACTGCCGCTTTAATGACAGGTTCTACAGTCAGGAAAAGGGACTTGCGATGGAATCACCGCTGTTACCAATACTGGCGGAGATAATTATGAATGATGCGGAAAACAAGATATTGAAGGGCCGCAAGTTCAGAAACTCGATCAAACACCGGGCCAGATATGTAGATGATATCCTAATTGTGTGGTTAGGCACTGATAGACAGGTGGATCTATTCCTTTCAGAAATGAACGCAATGAATGAGACCATCAAATTCACAGTGGAAAAAGGCAATGAAACCATCGGCTATTTGGACCTCACACTGGGGAGTAATAGGATAGAATACAAAGGAAGCCGACGCATACTGACACCATCATCCCAAATGACTTCTACCACCACCCCAGGCACAAGTTAGCGGCAATACAGAACTACTGCTATCGGGCAATTTCTGTACTCAAGAACAACGAAGAGAAGAGGAAAGAGATTGAGATAGTAAAGCAGATTGCAGAAGCCAATGGCTACCGTAGAGGCGTGGTGGATGGAGTCTTTGGGAAAATGGAAACAAAGAAAGGAACCATGATAGCATAGCGAGAAAGTACTCCGGATCGATACCATACATAGGAAGGTACACAAACAAGGTGATAAAGGCGTTCAATGGCTACGATGTGAATGTGGGTATCCAGAATAACCAACCCATGGTGAAGAGAATCAGCAATGAACAGACGGAACAAAAGGACAAGGAAAGCTTGAGCGGAGTGTACAAGCTCAATTGTAAATAGTGCGAGGGGATCTACATTGGTGAGACTGGGAGAAAGTTTGAGATCAGGAAAATGGAGCACAAAACGTCGAGGGAGAAAGAAGATGGCAAGTCATTGTTTGGGAAACACTGTAACGAAGAAAACCATCACGATGGAGAGGGAATATTTGAAGTCATACATGTAGAGAATCGCACAAAGAGAAGAAAACTCTGGGAACAAATGGAGATTGCAAAAGCCAAGAGGGAGAAAGCTTGCCTCTTGAATAATGTAATCACGTTTGACCGCGAAAAATTATTCAGCCTGGTGGTTGGACGAGAGAAGAAGAACAGAACCAACCAATGAGACGGCAGGAATCCAGGTAGTCAATAGAAACGCAGAATTTAGGACGATAGATTGAACCAATCACTAGCAGCATATTTTTGCCAATAAGAACACATTGTCATATTATTATAAGAATAAGTCTCTAAGAAGTGAACCAATCATAACACAGCATTATTGTAGTCAATAAAATTAGTGTAATACTATAAAAACTCATGTTTAAGGCCTTGTTCTCCAATTGCGACACAACTGATGATGGGATAACACCCGAAAGTACTCTTGTAAAAGCAACTAATAAAGTAGATTTGTACATTTGGAAAACCCCTTTTCAATATTAGTGCTCTACTTACCCATTACTCACTCATTATGAGTTCCAATAGTAAAGTATGGATAAAATGCTGTGGAGTATATTATGTTCAAGTGAATAGTAGACAAAATAACATTTTAGTAATGATTGTAATAATTATTACAATTTCATTACTAAGAGGAAATTTTCTCTGAAATATTTATAATTCAGAATGAAATTTCCATGAAAATACTTTTCATCATTTACGATCAAAAAGTGCCTCATAGCGCCCTCTTATTAGTGGTAAAAAAGGAGTCATATCAAACGTCACGCATGAACTGATGCGACTGTGCAGCGTTATAACGCATGTTCGTTTTGCTACAAGGGAGTTTTTTTCGTTTTTATTTCGCACCTAGGGAATATTGACAAGCTATCATCTATCTTGTGATCGCACTTGTCTTCTACTTTTCGATCTTAATTTCGTAAATGAAGAAAAATTTCATACGCAACACGGTTAAAACGGTTATTTCTTGATTCGTATGACTCGTCGACCCTCGCTTCAGCTTCACTCAGGTCGCTAACGTCACTCATCAAGAATTAGCTCGTTTCTAACCCTTGTAGTGTAAATAACAATTTCCGAAGAATGCCATTTTATGAGTATGTTTGAGTTAATATTTTCTATACAACCGTGTTGAAAAAGAAGAAATTTTTTCTATAAGTAAAAAATGATCATATTTCATATCTCTATAGCACATACAACCCATCAAAATTTTTCTCCAAATAATTATGTTAATCACACGTTCAGTTTGTGCTCACAAGGGCACCCGTTTCCCTCTTTCTATCATATTTGAGTCGTTTTTCAAGGTGGTCCCTACTCTAGGTCAAATACAATCTGGTTCGGTGGGCGTAAGATCAGAATCAGATCATTAGATTCAAAGTTCCAACCTTTCCTCCCACCTCATTCAGGTGGCCGCGTTCTAATGTTGTTCCTAAAATATAGGTCGAAAGGTTAAAGTTGGTCGGAAAAAGATTTTCTAAATTTCAAGTTTGTTTGTTTTATTTTTGTTTTTTTTTCTCTTTACTCTTCAGTACATACATAATTGTAACATTTCGAAAAAATCTCATCTTCACCCACAATTTTCGCTTTTCGAACAGTTTTAAAAATTTCGGGAACGTAATTATTTCTCCTGGGGTTTATTGATCATTGCTGCGTCTATATTAAAAGCTTAACTGTAAATTTGATTTCTTCTCTAGGGCCTCCTCTGACGCGCTTTCCGCGAAAGAAATATGCTCGAATATTTTTTCTTGAACTGCGTATACAATACACCATAAGAGAGTAAAGAATAAAAGAGAGAGAAGAAATGAGATCCGCAGATCATCCATTATAATTGTGCGGTCATCATTCGTATATGGTTTACATACGCGATCCGACAACGTTGCCACGATCGTAAATTGATAAGTTGGCGGCACAGTAGTGACAAGTATACAGCATACACATAATTATCAGTAATCGTCTGCTTGTATACAGAAAATACGCATTACGAGTATTCCTATAAACGCACGCATATTATGTACAAGGGACAAAATACTCGTAGTATACTTATTGTAATACGCGTAATGGGTGAATGATGTGGAAACGCGCGATGGCTTAAAAATTCTCCAAAACATCATTTCAGTCATCGCAGAGGCCGTCACAATGACATGTACGTATTCGTATCACACATCAGTACTATTAAGAAGTAACTTGTATGTGTACACTGTACGCGGGCTGATATATGTACATACGAGTACATAGTAAGTTATGAACGTAATTAATTTGTGGACAAAGAAATTATGCGTCGCGGTCGTCTATTTGAAAAAGCTTTCGAGCAGAAAATACGAGTATACGAGTAAGAAGGTTGGTAAAAACGTATCAATTATTCTATATTCAAACGGTCTCATCACGATTGACCAAAATATAAAATAAGCTTCCGCGATGGGAAAACTATAAAATTAAATAAAATGCTGTTGTCCAAATAGTTCAGAGTTGCGTTCATACTGACAGCAACATAATAGGCTATAATGAGGTGGACTATGAGAAGATACCTTGTCGCTAAAATACAAAACGCAATAAAAACGCATTCAAAAACCATACCCCTTTTTTCACGTTTTCAAGTTGTATGTGTGCAAATTCTTATCATCGGAGAGTAACTTTCAATAACCTGTCGTGACAGAGGAAAAGACAAGCTCTCGAAGACATGTGAATACCAGGTATTCTTCTACAAAGAAACCGAAATCTAGATTACGTAATCCTTCGCGCTATTACTAGTCCATCTTGAACCTTCAAATCTTTACACCATTGATTTAATATCTTAGTTGTTACTCTTTAATAATGTACCGAAAATTTATAAACTTTACTTCCAAAAGAAAGGGTAAAAAAATGAAAAAAAAAAAAAAAAAAAGACCGAAATAATATGTCGGGCGTATATTTTTACGTAGTGATACTTTCTTTTTTGTAGGTACATTTATGTTTGAACATCGTTCTTTTCCATTTAAATTTCATAAACATCGTAGTAGTGCGTTTCATTTTAATTAGTCCTTCCCACCCGTTTTTTACTTTACATTTGCAGTTGTCAATTTTCTACTTTTTGTCGTGCAATTTAATATTCCCCATAAAATAGACCATTTGAAAATATCTTCAAGTTCTCTACAGCGAAAAATGATAAAACGACGCAGGTCTTCCTACAAATGTTCCTTATTGATAATTAAAATCCTAATGATCACTAGAACAGATAACGCGTTCAATCTTTGATCGACAACGTCGCGTCGCATCGTAGCGGTGTCGCGACTTCTTTCCCTCCAAACGTCAACCTTTCAATTGGGATTTAAACTTAGAGTTTCATAAGTTGGTAGCCCTGCGAAAAATTTGAGTGATCGCGTACCGGCAACCATAAAGAGAAAGCAAGATGTAAACGTTTTTTACCAGAATTAAGAGTGTTTTATGAAAATATACGTCTTACATTTTATTCTAATATCATCAGAAAATTAATTTTTCTCCAAATCAAATTGATAAATAGATTTTTTACTCTCTCGCGACAAATCAAAGCTTGCCGTTTTCCCGTATAAAAACGTACGTGATCACTCAAATATCTGCCTGCGCGCAGAAAGAGAGGAGTGATTTTGTAGCGTGCTCTAGTGCAGGATTAAATCCCAATTTCAAATAAGTAAGAGATTCGCGTTTAGCGCCGCACCGTAGGTCTCGTGATTCACAACTAGAAGCGGTTGGCGCGCGGAAAAGGCTGAATGTTTTAGAAAATCAGAAATGTTTACTATACTCGTCAATTTTAACTCTCAAATTGGTTACAATGATGAAGGCTTCTCTTACATTCCACCACAATTGAAGGTTTTCTTGAAAATCAATGAAATGAGGTGGATAGTTTCTAGAAATAGGAATTCTTCACGCTAAATTCAAAATCGTTCTCCGTTTTATGATGTCAAATTGCGTTTCTGCCGTGAGATTTGTTGTTTGTTCTCGAGCTTCCACGATCAACCCCTAATTTGCGAAATACATCGAGTCATGCGTTACCTGGTGACGGGCTCTCTTATTGGTGGATTGAGATAAGAAGGTGATGGTGATAAACAAAAAAGTTCTACAAGAAATTCAAAATTAGGTTCACTGGAAAGAAGATTTCGACACCTTAAACTTTTCTTCTCTGTACTCGTACTTTTAATAGAAATTCATATTCAAAGGGATAGAACCGATTTTATGTGTATATCTTTCTTATGGTGGAAAATACGCGATCACCTTCCGTCCAGTTTTTGTAAATTGCCACCTGCAGCGCAATCGTTCGGTATGTCGCGAATCAGGAACGCTTTGTTTCGCAACGATGCGTGGCAAAACGAAAGATTGTAATAAGGAAATGCAATCTGCCTTCAATGATTAGAAGAAGGTTCCGCATTCAGCATGAAAAATACCTACTGTATTTCTAAAAACCAGGCCGCTCATTTCATTGATTTTCAAAATACTTTCAATTGTTGGGTAGTGTTATATAATAATGATTTAGATTTTTCATTTTCAGCTTGATCATACGCTACGTTTTTATTCCACTGACTACGCCATTGGACGAATTTCTTCTGGAATAATACAGTCAATTACGGTTGGCTAGAGTAGTCGTTTTGGTGTTCACAAACCTCTTTACAATCTTGACTCCCGTAAGAATAACACAGGGAGCGAAGGTCATTAGGTACATAGAAGAGAACTCTACTATAAATCATAGTTATAATTAAAATTCGTAATTACAGGATTCCTAGCACCAGCTTATAAACATTTGGTTACTAAGAAATTTTTCTTATGGGAGTCAAGAGATTTTTTTTAATGCCACAAAGGTACCACTGATTCACAAATTTGATATCACTAGGAAATTTGTCTATCAAATGAGTAAATGGAGGAGAACGAACTGGATGGCACTTATCCCAGAGGCCATAACTAAAAGGTAGTTCGAGGGGCTAGCCTTACAATACATCATAGTTAACGACTCGTGACGGAATAAACTCCCGAGTTGACCAATTATTCCTTAAGATTTGAGGGAATAGCCCGGGGTTAAAGAATAACTCGGTACCATACAACTAGCTCAAGGTGAAGACGTAAGTGAAATCTCATATGACGCAGATTTTAGGAGGTTCATCTTCTTTCTTCTGTCTCATTTTTTCCAGGAGATGCGAGAAATTTTCCAATTGACGCAACGCGTCTCCTCGCGTCACACTAGTTACAGCCCTGGCCAGCAAAAAAGTCACCTTTTTGCGTTTCGTTGATTACTTTGGTGCTCCAGCTGCTTTGAGAACCCTTCAAACGTCGTTTCTCTTTCTTTTTTTTTCTTTCTTTTTCCTTTCTTTTTCTTGAAAATCAATTAGTTTCAGAACTGAAAAATTTATATTTTTGTCGTGTATATTTTTACTACTGTATAAAGCTGAATTGACATGCCTATAATATTCAAATTGACGATCAGGAAGCAATAAAGTCTACGCTAATACAGCTAATTATGACACAGCTAATTATGACGTAAATAGTCGATTCTAACAAGATTTTCCATTGAGTAAATCAATTACCTCACAAGTTTGAAAATCAAAAACTTTATTTTAACAATTTGAAAATAGTACCTACTTTCCGAATGCTTCGAACAAAGCTCCAATTTTTTGGATCCTAATTTTTCATCCATTTTCCATCACTGAAGTAGTAGTAACTTAGTTTGTTATCCCGATTTACACACTCGCACTAATTTTTCAAAAGAGCCGATTCGCTTAATCGACGGCAATTCATCTTTGTATGATAGTTCTACTTATATTGTTAGGCTTTTCTTATCAGTACTTCTCATCTATATTATTTGTGCAATGCTATAACGAATCTACAATTTACACACTGTGAATAAAGTGGCAGTGTACTCTCGCATCATTGAAGAATAGTAATTTTTTATATAAAACGGCCGGTTGGCTGCATCCATATGGGTGCGGTCAAAGTTGAATTTTACTCAGACCTAGATTAGAGTGAATGAAAAGATGAAGTACAAAAATCATGTTCAGTTATTTGTTGATAGAATTGTAATTCGTCGAGATCCATTTATATATTTTACAATTTTGCTCAACGCGATTTGAATTTCATTTCAGCATCATTTATCGAAGAAAATATCGTACAATACATATGAAACATTAATATTCAATTTTGAGTAGAATAAAAACGTATATTCTAAAAAGATTTTTTGAATTGATTTTACGGATATTACATCGAGTACAATTTCCAAAAGAAGGAAAAACAAAATGTAAAAAACCCTGAACCAACATATACCTAGGTACTGTTGTTCTAAAACATTTGGTATAGAACTCATGTTGGCCTGCACTCAGGTAATAGTATATAATGTTCGAAGTGAATAATTAATTTGCTCTCGTGTATTGATTACAAACTTCTACATTTCTTTATCTCCAATATAGGTGAGAAATAACTAGATATACTGATTTCCGACTGCAAACACTGAACCTCCTCGGTTCTAAATTACGTTATTTTAGTTTATTGTATGGTATCTCGTATATTTAATTATTAGGCTAAATTTTCGCAAGGAATTACCTACTAAACATATTTCCTTGATAAAGAACACGTTCTGTTTTCATTTACTAAATGATTTCGCAAGCCAATCGGGCACGCTGAATCTTATAATTGTTCTCGGAAGGACACGTATATGTGGGATAGCACTGGAGCTCTTTGTATAGGTTTGAGAACATGCATACCTTATCTTCACGGATATTCACTGGGAAATTTGAGCCTTCCTGTATTCCTCAAAACATGTAATACGAGTATACAGGTCCTTTGCTACTCGACCATGAAGGAAGAGGGAGGACGGAGTGTATATAGGCTATAAAAATGATACTTTTACTTTGCACGCATCAACAAAAAAATTCTTTCAGGATACATGACTTTTATGCTATCAGTAGGCCTAATTAGCTACAACTAAAATCGTGATTGTGGGAGCATTGGCAACCACGTCATCCTGTCATTTCTCAAATTATCATATGTATTTGTGAATGCCTCGCGGCAGTACAATAAAATATTAAAAAAAAAAAAAGAAAAAAAAGGATACATGACTGTAAAAGGATCTTTACTCTTTTATCAAAGAGCGTAAGACTGATGTTTTCATCTTCGTACTTAAATACGCATTATTTAGAGGAAAATATCAGATTCTTCACTTCCGCCAGGAGTAAAGAAATGAAAAACTCACGTTTCCTGTTTTCGAACATGGCCGTCTAGAAACTCTGGTACAAACATTGAAACGGAATTCCTATAATTTTAGACAAGCCTTTATAGTATATCCTGAGCAGCTATATGTTCGACACTTCAGAGTACAGTGAACGATTCTCCCTAATGTTCTGTAACCCTCATCTGCGGTTTGTGTTGCAAGCTGCACTGCGTGAAAATCGCTCACTTTAGTCCCACGTAACGGAATAGCTATATTTTCATCATTTACGATCAAAAAGTGCCTCATAGCGCCCTATTATTAGTGGTAAAAAACGAGTCGTATCAAACGTAACGCATGAACTGATGCGACTGTGCAGCGTTATAACGTATGTTCGTTTTGCTACAAGGGAGTTTTTTTCGTTTTTATTTCGCACCTAGGGAATATTGACAAGCTATCATCTATCTTGTGATCGCACTTGTCTTCTACTTTTCGATCTTAATTTCGTAAATGAAGAAAAATCTCATACGCAACACGGTTGAAAACGGTTATTTCTTGATTCGTATGACTCGTCGACCCTCGCTTCAGCTTCGCTCAGGTCGCTAACGTCAAATTCATCAAGAATTAGCTCGTTTCTAACCCGTGTAGCGTAAATAGCTATTTCATCCTCTTTTCAACGTTGAACATTATTCCATACAAAACGAAAAAAATGAGTCCCACTCATTCTGGAAGAAACTATCGCTGGCCCTGTTAATGTTCTCCACAATACTTTCCAGTCATATTTAGATTATGTTTTGTTGGAGTTTAATCATTTTCAAAAACCTATACCAGTACAGATAGAATAATACATTATCATTCCAACCAAGCCTATAGAGGGTGCGTCAAAATGATGCAAACAGTTGAATGGAATTTCAAAATAAATTTTTTCTAGAGAAAAAACACGATACGTTAGAAGTATACTTCTAATAACTCTATGAAGTTTCAAAGTGGGGAATTTTCAATTTCCTCTTATCAAATTGGTCAATTTTTGGCACATTTTGGTCCATAACTAATCTTGGCAAAGTATTCCTACACGTTCTTCTGATTAGAGTTTGGTTGTGAACTTTTGTATGTTTCTCCTAAGTTTATATCACATTCTTGCTGAAGATAATGCGCAGATCGTACCAAAACGTACATTTCTAATATACGTACCTTTTGGATATAAATTATAATGGTGCGCCATCGCCTGAAATTTTTCTCTTCAAATATACTTTATACCACAGATGAACCAGTTTTTCTTTTCTATCGTTTTATGAGAACGTCTCCAATAGTTTTATATCAGTACGCGAGACTTCGGAAACACATCTCTTCTTAGGCTACTTACTGTAACCTGAGTCTTGTAAGCTTCCCATTTTTTACAAGTATAACAAATTACTCGTATATTTGCACAGAACCTGACCTGATTACTTTCATTTGAAAGAGAAAGCTCACACACGATTTTTCTCGCTCAATACAAGTCGTATGAGAATCATTCACAGTCAGAGAAACACCGATCATTTCCTTCACCTGTCGCTCCCCTATACATATACCTGACTGAAATATAATTATAATTTAAAATCCATATTATTTAGAATGCTCTACAAAAACACGAGGCGATGCTCGCAATATTTTCCGCAGGAAGTTGACCAAAATTGACACTATCTTTCTGTAATTTTGTATGTATATTTATGTGTTAAAAATGGCTGTCCGTCGACCTTGTGGAATATTGTACCTATTGACGTGCATTATCACAACCCAACAGCCTAAAAATTGCTGGGATGAAAGTAATTGATTATTTTCAACGCCAAATTCAATGCCGTTTTTTGATATAGGATATCAGGTTGTCAAATAATCATGTTAAATATTCAAGAATGAGGTATTTTGAGAATATAAAATTTATATTGAAAACGATGTGTCATCAGATAAATGATAATATGAAAATAATTAAAATGGTCTCCTGATAAACATACTAAAAGTCCACAGTGATCAGAGAGCGGGGCCTCCCCCAAAAGGGGTCAAAGTACCACAAAAATTAGTTTTCTGAGAATAAATCGAAAACTAAGCATCAGAGAAAAAAATGTTTTGAACAAAAGTTGTTCCTCATCAAAGTTCCTATAAATTTTACTATTATGTATGTTAACTTAGCCCAAAAACTCGAGTTGAAAAGTTGGTTTGAAAGTTGAGCGATTTTCTAAAATTTTTGATTTTAGTGTAGTCAAATTAAACAGGTTTCGGAAAAAAAAAGAACATCGCGACATAGTAAAGGTCTGATTGCTGGAAATTGTCAAGAATGAAGTCCAAAACAACATACCAACTTCTCCGCGTTTTTCCCCAAGAGCATCTTTTTTATGGGGGTTGAAACACCCTCAAAATCAGTTTTTTGTAAATATCCCGCTTAATACGCATTTTAGAGAAAAAAGTCATGAGTCAAAAATTATTCCTCGTGAAATTTCCTGTCGGACTACGTATCTCATTTCTAACCTACACGTGATAGTCAGCTCAAAAATTTATGGAAATTGAGCCTCCGCCATGCAAATCCGTGAATTACACGCTCCTTGCCGATAGATGAGGTCGTTGCGCGGTGGTTACGGGCGAAGGTAACGTTAATATTTCGCTAGTACATACGATGAAACGTATACTAATTTTATTAGTTTTAATTAATTGTCACAGGGAATTTGCTGCACGATATTATTTTGAGAAAGGTATAATCAACTGCCTATCATACATGAAAATAAAGTTTTCCATACATGGACAGACATTTTAAAAATCGTTTCTTATGCATGTATGATATGTAAAAAGCTGAATGGGGGGCTGTAAACATGCGAGCCTTCCCCCATTTCAATTTTTCTAGTTGGAGTGGGTGGATTCGTTTGTACTTGGTTGTGCCGTCGAGTTTTACGTTCGTGCTGGTCTTCTTCCCCCTCCAACCTTATGAGGGGGCTGTATGCCAGGCCAGGCCAGCATGTCGTGCTCCATTTTCGGACTGAAAACAAACTGAATTTCGTGTGCTACGTTTTTGCTGTATTATGCTCTCAAGTTTTCCATTCTGGTTGTTTCAAGCGATGGTGGGAATGGATGTGGTCTTCTGTTGTGGACTCGCGGTGATACTTTGACTTCAACCCGCGTAAAATTGAAGTGGGCTAACGTGTGGAATTGTTTCAAGCAATGGAAGGAATGTCACCAAGAAGCTTGTTATTGTTGTGTGCTCCCACAAATTCAAGAAGAACCGCCGCAATACAAATCCGAGAATAACGCGCTCCTCGTCAAAGTTGGCGTAGTCGCATGAGGGGTTCACGTCGATAGTCGATTGGGTCAGGCAAACTTGCTCCGCCATTTCAGGCGATCTCCCGAGAAGCTTGTTTTGCGGTGAGAGATTGACTACATGAGTCTTGCAATTATCATAACGGAGAAACAAGAAATAACAAGCTTCTTGATATCATTCCCCATATCGCCTGGAACAATAAGAAATTCAGCAAGTTTGCCTGGATTTCACGAGGAATAATTTTTGACTCATGACTTTTTTCTCTAAAATGCGTATTAAGCGGGATATTTACAAAAAACTGATTTTGAGGGGGTTTCAACCCCCATAAAAAAGATGCTCTTGGGGAAAAACGCGGAGAAGTTGGTATGTTGTTTTGGACTTCATTCTTGACAATTTCCAGCAATCAGACCTTTACTATGTCGCGATGTTCTTTTTTTTTCCGAAACCTGTTTAATTTGACTACACTAAAATCAAAAATTTTAGAAAATCGCTCAACTTTCAAACCAACTTTTCAGCTCGAGTTTTTGGGCTAAGTTAACATACATAATAGTAAAATTTATAGGAACTTTGATGAGGAACAACTTTTGTTCAAAACATTTTTTTCTCTGATGCTTAGTTTTCGATTTATTCTCAGAAAACCAATTTTTGTGGTACTTTGACCCCCTTTGGGGGAGGCCCCGCTCTCTGATCACTGTGGACTTTTAGTATGTTTATCAAGAGACCATTTTAAACATAATTCACGAAAAAATCCTTTGCCGGCATTTATTTCCATTTCAAAACCTAACCTGCCTGAGCTATTTGAATTTCATGTTACCTAAATAACCCTATTCGTGAGTGTTCCATATAATAATACAAATCGTCGTTGGATCGGAAAAAACCTCCTATGTGGTAAAAATAAAATTTTACAGGAGAAGCAAAATACTGATTATTTTGTGAAAAGAAGGCCAAAATACTTCGGAAGCGTCTCATTAAATGTGGAAAAGCTTCTTTGATACAGTAGTAACAAAGAATTTTCAAAATTCTCTAAAATACGGCGATATTGGGCGATAAATGCTCATAGGAGGAATTCCCGGCCTCAAATATTGCACATAAGAGGTTTGCTCTGCACATAGGAGGTATTCGAGACCACATTTTCTGGATAGGTATTCAAAACCGCTCCTACCGGCGTAATTTTGAACTTAGCACATATAGGGGATTTTTCCAGTCGATGCGCCTTGAAATTCCGCGTCCAACCATATAAAAAAGTGCATTTCTCAAAAAATGGCACATAAGAGGTTTTTTCCGATCCAACGACGAAATATAATTACTTAAAAACCTGACGTTGTATCGAAAATCGGAAAACAGCATTGGACTCAACGTTGAAAATTCATTTAGAATTGACATAATATTCTCGTCCCAGTAATTTTCCGAAAGTTTGAAATTGTCGCGTTGTGTTATGCATGTTGTCATATTTTGACCCTTACACCATTCAAAAGATGATAAATGATTAAAATTACCTCTGCCTCGCATTGCACAAAAGAAGATGACCCCTGATCAACAAGAGAATACCATAATTGGTACCTAACTACATTAGACCGAAACGTTGCTTAAGAAAATTATCTCATCAGTTTTGATTTTGAATTGATGATACGCTCGCATTAATTTGACTGAGAAAATAACAAACTGACTTTGTATTTGTAACCTGTGCGTATACCATGATCAAAGTAATATAAAACTTGACTGATTGTAACAATTCTAATGATTTTATAATTTTTTCCTGTTTTCAGGTTCCAGATGAATGTTTTGCCAAGCAGACCCTCTGTCATCGCGCAAGTAATACCCGACGCACGTCCATACAAGACTCACAAGTCATGCACTTGCGTTCTCCAACTTGAAATAGGCGTACACAGACAGAATACAGAACTTGATGGCGCGGAGACAGTGGCGATTGTTTTGTATTAGGTGGTGACTTTAATGTGAAATATCGATTGTGAGGCTCGAGGCTGACCATTCCTAAGGGCAAAGAGCTTTCCAGTGCTACTGTATCTTGTCATATTGAAGTTGCTACTGCTAGGAAGCCAACCTATTGGCCTCGGACACGACGAAACAAGTTTATCTAATTGACTTTTTCATCCTCCGGAATCTCCCGCTCACGCACGCTGAGGCCTCAAACGACCATGACCTCTTTTTAGACCACTCTTCGTCAGCCTCTCTCTAAGCGAGAAGATCGTTCGCAAAAAAGTTAAGCAGAATTTACAAAAATTGACCTGCATATCAAGATGAAACCAAACAGTAAGATCGATGCAGCTATCGCTGAATGCACACGAACCTTGTATGAATCAACTAAAGCCGCCACACTACTCTCACCCACATCAGTCCCAGTGATAGCATATCCTCCGGACATTCACGAAATGGTACTGGAAAAACGCCGTGCCAGGAAGAGATGGCAGCGTACAAAACTGGCATGGCGCACGATTTAGCGACATTAAATCGACTAACAAAGAAGCTCAGTCCGAAAATTAAGTCTTTGAAAAATAAATCTTTCGACACATAGTCCCTCCGACACTGACTACTGTAGAAAGATAAAACGACCACCCTTCCAAGCACAACCTATCCAGAAAGAAAACGGAGAGTGGGTTAAAAGCGAAAAGAAGACAGCTTCCGAGTTTGCGGGGCACCTCGGAAGAACCTTTCAACCAAACAACATTGATTCTGACCTTAACCTCAAAGATCCCCCGCTCTTACTGAGTGGTCAAAAATTGGGATTCCTGTCACCTGGAACAGTAGTGGAGGTAATTCAGAAAAATCTAAGCGGAAAGAAAGCACCCAGATATGACAATGTTTCTGGTCGATTATTAAAGGAGCTCCCAAAAAAAGGGCTAGTCCTTCCAACGAATATCTTCAACACCATGCTGCGACCGAAGTACTTCCCGGACGCGTGGAAAAAACAGTAGTCATCCTCATTCACGAAAAAGGCAAGCCCACCGACAAACCAGAGTCGTATGGGCCCATCGCTTTGCTCCCATTCATGAGGAAGCTATTCGAGAACATGCTTCTAATCCAAGTCCTCTAGAACATTATACTGCGAACCATCACGGATGCGTACCGATAGACACGGAATGCAGATATGCACTCCGACCTCAGGATCCTACTGATGAGTGAGAAGTTATCTCGCTAACGCGCGAGACACGAGTGCAGACTTCATCAGCACGTGAACACCAACGCTATCAACTTACTGGGCAAACTCTGAGACGACTCAGCGCCTCAAATGCACGCGCATCATTTTTTGATCGCAAATAAAACTAAAGCTTTACAGTTAGTTACTCAATATTGTATATTGGTTAGTTGTAATATTTGGTGTAATAAATATATATATTATACTGTGTACTGATTTAAAAAAAAAAAAGAAAAAAAAAAAACTCTCTAGACGACTTCACTTCTCACAATGCACAAAACAAGTAAAATTTGACAAAACAAAATTCAAGGCTCTAGGGGCTGTGGGAAGCGAGATACAAGGATACTAAATTTGAATGAAATATCATGGAAAATAAAATTCAATATGAACACTTGGTGAAGAATGAACCAAGAGTCAAATGATGAAAGGTTCTTCATCACAATAACCGTACTGATAATAAAAGTGGTAAAAGGATTGAAAAATCCGCTTCTCGTAACGTATGCAGCTACTAGCAGCTATTTGTAAGCAGCTACTCGTAATAGTGAGAAATTTTTTGAAAAAAAATTAAAATTTCTCGAGAACTACTTATCCGATCCTTGAGAAAATTGCAGGTGCACATCTTCAGATATACCTATTACTATAATATGGCCAAGTTATAAAAAAATCCATCGGGTACTTTCGGAGGAGTTCCACGAACAAAAAAATCTTATATATATATGTTAGCGTTAGAGTGTGAAATCTGTTAATGCTTGGATAAACTAGCTATTACATGCATCGACTAAATCAGGTCGTTAAAGCATTAAATTTTGCCTATTTATATTATGTTGTAACTAGCTAATGTATGAACTAACGAAGAGGAAACAATTGATGCATAAATGAATAATATTTGATTGAAGGTCAGGGATGTTCGGAGAGGAGATTATTGAGGAGGGGTGAAAATAAAAATCTGCCGAGTCACCTTGAGCAATTTGGCTCGTGCCCTAGCCGGCAAAGGTATTGGATACCAGATATAGATTGAGGGAAAACAGATGCGCGCTCTATGCTGGCATGCGTGATGGAGATCACGGCAGATAATCTTTATAGACTCGGGACACGCAGTGGTATCTTAACATGCCTGCATTAACAATCACAATTTGGTTTATGCAGAGAAAAATTTGTCGACATAAATGAAGTACCTGCTACATTATTGTCGGTCTCACTATGTACGACCGCCTCTTCACAATCGCTGAGTGGAAGGTAGGGCTTTGTGAAGTGTAATTATACCACTAAGTCTTCCAGTAGTAAGAAGACAAGGTGTGCATGCCGAAGGAAAGGTTTGCTCTGTAACTCCTCGGTGCCATAATAGTAACTCGTGCGAAAATAAGTAGTAATTTGCAATTTTGCCATTTTATTTTTTATTAAAATTTTTTTGTTTTTGTTTTTACATACTTTAGCTAAGTGTCTTCTGTTAATGCATGAAATACCTAGTTATTATATAAAGGGTTGGATTTTAGAGCACAGCAAAAAATATGGTTTACGCAGCGGAAAGAATGTAATCACAGTAAAATGAGGATCCCACAGCAAAGAAAATAATGCACAGTAAAAGGTCGCATTGAACAGCAAATTGAGGATTGCGCAGCAAATAATATATACACAACCTCAAAAAAAAAATTTAAACCGCAAAATGCGTTAATTCGGCAGTAGATTGCTAAAGTAAAAAAATAAAATAAAATCAGTCAAAAGTCTGAAATAAAATTAAATCCGTTGAAAGTTTAGAACAAAATGAAATCTGTCAAAAATCTAAAATAAAATCTGTCCAAAATCTGAAAGAGGAATTAAATCAAATAAAGTTGAGGAGACTAGAACCCTGACTAGAACGGAGAAATAAAACATGATAATCATTGCACTAATAGAGCTTTCTTTGCCTTCGCCGGGTATCCTTGTTTACGTTTCTACCCTAGGGCCACATGTTTTGCCTGAAGAGGAACGTCACAAAGTTGGAGGCGGATGAGCATACCCAGTGAATGTTTGCACGTTAAATGTTTTAGAAAAAAGGGACATGAACAAAACAAATCTGAAGTATCATTACGATTGATACGAATTTTCCAAACCCCATACTGATATTTTTTGAACTCTTTTTCAATATTGGCCGGCCAAAACTGCTCAATGTTGTATAAAATACCGAAGTCATTCCTTCCTCTTCATCAAGTTTCAAGACTTTTGTGTTCTTGCTACGACGTGTACATGAATCATCTTTTCAAAGTTCAGAACTTTATCTTACTGTTCTTGAAGTTGCCTATCATGATGTTTCGGAAGGCGGGCATATTTGTGTCAAAAACCGAGTGATTTGAGGTGAAAAAAATTTAATTGCTGTTTAGCATCGACTGTTCATTTCAATATTAATTTGCTGCTGAAGAAAGATCATTTTTAATGTTCCACCAATTTGATTTACTGTGTACCATTGCTGTTCATTTCATACATTTTTCAACTGTTCTCTCATTCCTTTCTGCTGCTCACAGATTTGCTGTTCAAACATTCTCTTTTGATGTGCGATTATAATTAACCCTTACATAAAGTCACTAGTTTATCTGTAAAAAAAATATTGCTTTCAACACTCCAACTGAAATGCCTTGTTATTACATGTAATCCCTAGTTAGATCATAAATTATCTGAATTTCACACTCTAACGCCAACATCAATGTATATAAGTAAACCTGAATTTTTTTTTAGGCTAGTTACATCTAAAACGTCGAGAAAGTTCATTGCCCTCTCCCCCCTCCCCCTATTGACCTTGCTACGGGTGTAATACCCAACTTTTCTAGTGAGAAAAGTCGGTAAAAATCGCGTAGACAGAAAGTGCAAAACTAAAGTGCTGAGTTCTTCACTACCCCGGTTCTGTATGACTTGAGAGCTACTATTTATCGCCGTGGTATCGAATCATTTTAATCATTTCTTTTTTTCAAGTTTCAATAGTATTATCATTTTAAGTTATTAGTATTTTTATCCTTATTTTCTCTTTGTTCAAATAACTCCTGGACTACAGAACAGCTTTGAAAGTTCGACGCGTTAAAGTCTTGCATTTCAAGTTGTTCATCTACATATGAGATATACGAAATTTTAGGATTTGAGGACAGGAGTTTGATTGACTTATGTCGTATACTCAAGACATCTGTCCTCTAGTATTAACTCGCAGGCAGTTATACGCAAAATGTTGACCTCGAACTGAAAGCCCAGAGTACTTGATATGGGACGAGCGGAGCGAGTGAGCTCGTGAGATAGTTAATCTAACTTGCATTATACTAGACTTATATTACTAGGTCAATATGAGGGGGGGGGAGGCCAATGAGCGAAGTAGAAAGAAGAGCCTATGTTGGTTATAAGCTTCTGCTCATTGGCCTTTCCCTCCTCCCTCATATTGACCTAGTATAAGTCTAGTATAATGCAAGTTAGATTAACTAGCTCACGGGCTCACCATACCAAGTACTCTGGGATTCAAAAATCCATTCATTACAAAGACGTAGGGCCTGTGATCTTTATACCGATTTGGCTCTGCCGGAACATTTTTTTCCTCTCGTAAATAATTTTACCCTCCCCCTCATGTAACTCCAAAATAAATTTTCCCCTCCTAAAACAGTTCCGAAGGTTCGTCCTCTGGAAACTTCTCTCACAGCACCGCTGTCGGAGTTGCAGTGATGTAGCATGTATATTCTCATACATAAGTTTATGATTGAGTTCGTCATGAATGAATATTTTTGTATTCGTGTCACGGTAGAGCAGAAGATTAACTGCACCTGTTCAAAGAAAGAATATTTCCTATTTATACTCATTACTAACACTCTTTTATTCATTAATTTTATGAAAATCCTTGTTGGTATTGAGTTTTTCACGAATAAATATTGCTTACCAGTGTTGAAGTAGTGCAGCAGTTTATTGTATGTAATATTAATAGTGGAATTGTTAAGAGCAAAGTCCGTAATTTCGTACAATTCGGGAATTGCACGGGGAATTTTGTACACTTCGCGAAGTGCTTGAGTAAAACGGGAAATGAACATTAATAATATACAGAACGCGAACTGCACACCTTTTTTGTACAAAGTTCGAAATTAAACTGTGTGAGATCCACTTACCAAGTAAAAAAAAAAAGATGATGCGCGTTGTGAGGACGACAGAAACAGTGCAGAAACAAGTACATACAAGAAATCATTCTGAAAATGATGACGCGAAGACACAGATATACGAAAGAAGGGAACCAAGAACAAGCTTTCACCAGTTTACAAAATATTATTGGTAAGTGCACTTAACATTTATCTGGCCTATAAAGACCTCGACTTAGAGAGTTAATATTACTGATGTCCTCGCTTTTTGTGCACAATGAAGGTGTTGTGATGGAAAAAACGGATGACTTTTACAAATTAGGGACAAGGTACGGTGTCCTCCTCCAACTTTACACCAGATAGCAAATTACGCCTTGCACGACGTCTTTTTTGCCACTGGAGGATGTGCCAAAAATCAATATATCATTACGAGGGTTGTCTCTTGTGGGAGGCCAAGGGTTCTTAATACTCGTGTGCAAAGAAATGTAACAGCAAAAGATGCATCTGCAACTCTCGCTGTCACAGTTCTTTATCTCGCTGTAATAAATAAGCAAATAAATGCAACATAATACTCTACTGTGACATATGATATCACTAGATAATTTGTGCAATAATATTTTTAATCCGTGTTTAAAAATAAGACATGATTTCGCACTTTGTACAAAAATCTTGCACAGAGTTATTAAGATTTGCAGCTTTGTACAAAAAAGGTGTGCAATTCCCGAATTGTACAATGTCGGACTTTGCTATTAACAGGTTCATCTGTGCATATTTACAATTGTCGTAGTGAACGAACTTGAAAAATTTGAAAAATAAAGACAATTTTATGAGTAAGATTTTTCGTGATTAGTCAATAATTATATAGATTTTCAAGAAGCTGTTTTCCCCTCTCTAAATATCCCTTAAAATCGATTATTTTGATTATAAATTCGACCTGGGTATGAAAGACTGGAAAATGTGTGATTGATTACGGCTACCAACGTTCAGAGGGTAGAAAAAATTGATATTTTGCTTGATATGTTATGAAATCTCTCAATGTGATTGGGAATGCTTTTCAACAGAGAACCTGTTCTATGGAGGGCCGGGGCTATTTGGCAATTTCGGCGTCCGTCATTCGCCAGGCGCAGTTCGACAAAAATAATAATGAAGTTGAACTTGAAAAAATTGCAAAGTTCGAAATACATCAAAGTATAAAAGGTGGGGGACGGTGAGATTCTTTTTTCTTTAATAGTATCGTCCATACTGGTTATCTCATCTTTCAAAAAAATGAAAGAAGAACTTTGAAAGTACCGGGGTACGAGTTCTATTTTTCGAGTTTTTAACAGGAAATCTGTTTCATTAGCGTGGTTTAGTGGTCATCCGGACTTCTGAGTATTCATTTTTGACCCCAATGAAGAAAACCTAAAATCGCGTATAGGTCTTCAGTTTACTCTTAAATTTAGAATTCATCACGTTTAGCCAATGAAGTATTTTCGACAGTATTATCTTTGAGCTGATAATTGAAAGATGAAAACCGCCGGGAAGCAAAAAATCTGCAAGACTTTAAAAAAGAGAATATGAAAATTGTCTCCAGGCAGTATTCTATTAACATCCATTGAATTCTCGTTATCATAAAGGCACCTTGGTAAAGATTAAAGGATGATAATTGTTGCGGATAATCACAGGGAAGCATACTTCCTCTTCCTTCCTCATCTATCGATGAAAGATGTTTTACTTTCTCATTCGCAAAATTACTTCAGCTTCTTGTAGACCACGAATATGAAAATAATTCAACCCTGATATGATTTGTATATAGAATAAGCCTCCGTGAGAATATAATCTTATCTTGCTGGTCTTATAAATTTTATAGATTTCACTATCGTACAGTTAAAAGACTGAAAAATTTATGGATTACTTTGATGCTACAGAATTGGCGCTAGTTTCGTACCTACTAACAGCATTTTAGCCCGTTCCTACGACTATCACCGATCATGAAACAAAAACATGACTCAATTCTAATATAGATTTACGAAGATTGACATAAACTCGACAAGCAGAGTGAGATGAGCAATTTCCTTAAAGAAGCTCATCGGAGTCTTATGTCAAAATCGACGATAAATTATATTAAAGAGTCGAAATCATTGCAGTGGAAGTTATAAAAGAAGAAAGCTGGAATACAACGACCCAAATTATTCTTTATTGTAATTACGAAAATTCACTTGACTATATCGACAGTTTGTAAACTACAAAATAATAATCCTAATATCCGCTTGAAATTAAGGCTGCCATAACTAATGGTACGCTGCGAATTATTTTCCTTTCTTCTTCTTCTTCTTCTTCTTCTTCTTCTTCTTCTTCTTCTTCTTCTTCTTCTTCTTCTTCTTCTTCTTCTTCTTCTTCTTCTTCTTCTTCTTCTTCTTCTTCTTCTTCTTCTTCTTCTTCTTCTTCTTCTTCTTCTTCTTCTTCTTCTTCTTCTTCTTCTTCTTCTTCTTCTTCTTCTTCTTCTTCTTCTTCTTCTTCTTCTTCTTCTTCTTCTTCTTCTTCTTCTTCTTCTTCTTCTTCTTCTTCTTCTTCTTCTTCTTCTTCTTCTTCTTCTTCTTCTTCTTCTTCTTCTTCTTCTTCTTCTTCTTCTTCTTCTTCTTCTTCTTCTTCTTCTTCTTCTTCTTCTTCTTCTTCTTCTTCTTCTTCTTCTTCTTCTTCTTCTTCTTCTTATTATTATTATTATTATTATTATTATTATTATTATTATTATTATTATTATTATTGTTATTATTATTATTATTGTTATTATTATTATTATTGTTATTATTGTTATTATTATTATTATTATTATTATTATTATTATCATTATTATCATCATCATTATTATCATCATCATCATCATCATCATCATCATCTAACGGAAAGAAAATGAAATCTCACCGTTAGTCTTATAGACGTTAGTGAATCTAAATTAAAATAAATATCGGCAAGTGTGTAAGATCGGATTATCTCAACTTCGAAAAGAAATAACTTCTCACTATGTCTCATCTAGATTCAATATATTCAATATCAACATATGAAAGTTGATTAATTCATGAGCGGAGAAGTTTAGCACTGATGCTAGGTAAAAGAAGAAGACTCGGTTGCCAGCGAGAGAAGGATTCAGACAGCCTATTACGAGTTCATAATTAACTTTATCTGAAAGAAAGATAAGTTTAATGTTCAATAAAATATTCACTAACCTCGTCAGTTAAAAGCTGATCTTCGTCTGCTTCTTGACTCATCGACAATTTTCAAAAGCAATAATACTTATAATAATCAAATTTCTCAACAATAAACAAATTATAGCGTAGAACAGGACGTTATATTTCATGTAAATCGTTCAGGCCAAGTTGAATGATTGTGAAGTCATGAATAGTCGCGGTCAAATGTACGGCCCGGAAAAATCCTGCACGTAGATTGAATTACTGCTTTCCCCATATCAATCACTACAGAGTAGCCTTAGCGATGAACTATATAGTAAGGTGTACAATGATCATACTTGGTGATTTCGAGTCTATATGATACCTGTTTATAGCCTATATACATTCAAAGTTTGAATATAATATGCAATCGAACCTAGATATAAATTATAAGCTTAAATTTTCGATATCATTTGTAGTTGCTAGGCTCATATTCAGGAGTATTATTCATCCCCTCGAATTTCAAATTGGAATAGTGGATGAAGAGAGGATATACAAACTCTGGAACTAAAGTCCACGAAATATTATATGAATTATATTCAAATTTTGTATCCCAATTACTGCTAGGACAGCATCTACGTTAGGGATCCAATATATTTTCTAGAATTGATTAGCATATCGTCGAGTGTCTTGATGAATAAGATTAGTAACTCCTAGGTATACACAAATTACTCACAAATTTTTGACATTGATTCCGACCCCCGAGAAGAGGGGAAGGGTCAGTAGTCAATCGAATGTTTGTATTTACGAAAAGGATGTTAGTCGCCAGTATTTTTCCGGCGATAAATTTCATGTGGCAAAAGTCAATCAAAATGACAAGCTATGGACCTAAAGAATCGTATGTACGGCAAAATAATCGTGTGGGTTTGCCATTCCAATTCAGATTGTTGAAAAGTCTTTCTAAAGAAACTTAGCGTCATACCATAGAGCGTCATTAACCCCGAAGATGAGAGGGAAAAAAGTGCAAGACTTGAATTATACATCAAGCTTGTGTGAGTGCACTGATGCAGATCATGCAGTATAGATAAAACGTCATGTCAATTCAACAGTCTGGTTGAAAGTAAGGTACGGTGCGAGTTCCATGCAAATTTGTAAAAAATTGTGTCTCTGGTCGAATTTTCTGCGAACCAAAACGTTCGCCTGCAGTTATTTTTCTGGCTACAATGTTCAATGGCGACCATTTTGTGACCTCATGTGGCAGTTTTATTCGCGCTCGATTAACGCCAGACGCCAAGACGCCAGCACATTGTTCGCACGTCAAGGACTCCTAACTTCCGACAGTCGCGCGTACGCCACAGCCCTATATTAGCGAGAGAACATAATAATGTACCACGACTACATGTAATGAAGACTATATCAGACAATACCGCGACAAATTACCGTCAATTACGAATTATCCGACAGCGACGCGACGTTAACGCTGAATAACTCGTGTATGTAAGAATACAAACCTAATACGGGCTGAATACGCGCGCGCACGCGCAGTATTGTATGCAACAGAATTCCTTGACACGTCTCGCGCACATACTTACATGAACGACCATTATAAAAATAGGTATAGTAAGTAGTTCAAACGCATCACGCACTAATTGAATTTTCAACTCCCTTAGCAAACTAGTCCAACTTTACAGTTATACCTAAATCCAAAATGTATGGTGTTGTTTACAATGTACACGTATTATATGCGCTAGCCATTGCACGCTCAAGCTTTGAAACCAAAATCTGTTGACAAGTAAAACTCTAGCTGCACAGAAATGCTTGCTCTATTAGAACTTGGAGCAGATATCATGTATATATTACAGTCGTTTTAAAATACTTTACTATAGTACGAGTAGAATTGAGAGGATAATATGTACGAAATGCGCTTGGGCGCAACAAAACTTTCGGGTCAAGTATATGTACCTATCTACTAATATGCTGTACACTAAGAGAAATAATTTTTACTAATAATAAATAATAAGAAAATACAATTTACTTTCAAGAAGAAAATTTTACTCTTCATTAGGTACAATTTAACCTCTATAGAGTACAAAAATACCCTTTCTTAAAGTAAACCATATTATAAAGAGTTAAATATAATGCGATTAAAAGGTTATAATTACTATAAAAAGAGTAGTTTTTACTCTCCAACAAAGTTATTTTTATTCCTAGAATATGGAATGTGAGAGAATTCCTTTTTTAAAAGAGTAAAACATATTTTAATACTCCTTGAGGAGTATTTTTTGATTTTTGCTCTAAAAAAGAATAATAATGTGTTACGTTTGATTTCACTCTTCAGTGAGCGTAATAAAACTGTCCAATCGCAACCCTGACGTATACAATATCACTCTGCGGAAAAGAACTATTTCCCAAAAAGAGAATACTGGTATCAGTTTCATATAATACAAACTGTAACGACTTTTTTAAGTTTGACGTTCGTCTTCAGTAATATTCAGTAGTGTAAAGAAATCGTCGCTTCGTATTTTTCATTATATTTTCTTGATTAGCTGATAAATCTTCCAAGTTTTGTGTCCACGGACCTATAAAACAATGATATTATACTCATAATCATTCGAACTCGGACCTAAAGAGAGGCCTAGAAAAATTGTGAGTTTTCTTATTGGTATAAAATATACTGTATAGGTGTGTACATACTATTTCCCTTATTTTTTACAGGAAACCTGTTCTATGGGGGTTTTTTTGAAAATTTTGCCGTGCACCGTGCGCCGTCCAACAAGAAACTTGGAAAAATGTCGACTCTCGAGCCATATACGAGTATGATAGGAGGGGGAGTTGAAAAAACTCGATCTTCAAGCTATATAATATGATAGGAGAGGGACTTAAAATAATTTCGAGTCCCCCTCCTACCATACATATATAGCTCGAGAGTCGAAATTTTTCAATGTGCGCTTACCAAAAATCCCGATATTACTGAATTCAAGAACGAAATTTCGCTCGCAGAGCTGACGTCAAATGAGGAAGATGTAAGTTTGAGTCGCGAGTCAAGTTCGCTAGAATCTATTTCCAACGCCGAACTCTCGAGGACTGACTCAGTTGGCGTAAGTTTCTCGCATTCTAACCCAGATGAATTGATACGAAGTAATTTGAATTCATTGTACATGCCCATCTTCATAAAGATCATACTCGTATGTATCGTACAAGAACGAAAATCCGATTCGCCTTTTGGTTATTTTTCTATTCTTCCTCGGCTATGATTTCCCTTGGTCCTCTGTATTACTACCTTTAATATATACGTAAAACAATCTGTAATTCAGGAAATAAGAGAGAAATGTATTCCTAACTAATTTAGCTATAGAACAAAACAACATACTTTACTGAGAACGCCAGTAAATTATTTTTTATTAGCGGGGAACCCGCTATCTCTTTTCTTGGGGGTACTTCCAGGAAATTTTCGTCCGCGAGCGTGGGCGCGAGCGAGGTTGAAGACTCACGGAGAGGGGAGGGAGAATTGGAAAGACGAAGGCTTCCTTGAAATTGCAGCTTGTTCAAGTTGTCACGTCTAAACCTTTCATTTTCATATTTCCATACAGCGTATAACTCATTACTAGAGCCCGAATTTGCCGGCATTTGTAACTTTTTTACCGACTTTTCTAGCTAGAAAAGTGAGGTATTACACCCGTAGCAGGTCAATAGGGGGCGGGGGCAATAAACTTTCTCGACGTTTTAGAGGTCCTAGATCACAACTAGCAAAAAAAATTTCAGGTGTCCTTTTATAATAATATATATATATATAAGACTTTTTTGTTCGTGGAACTCCTCCGAAACTACCCGATGGATTTTTTTGTAACTTGGCCATATTATAGTAATAGGTATATTTGAAGATGTGCACCTGCAATTTTTTTGAGGATCGGATGAGTAATTCTCGAGAAATTTTAATTTTTTCGAAAAATTTCTCACTATTACGAGTAGCTGCTTACAAATAGCTGGAGTAGCTGCCTACGTTACAAGAAGTGGATTTTCCTATCCTTTTACCACTTTTCTTGTATAGTGATGAAGAACCTTTTATCATTCAACAGGTTCATTCTTGGTTCATTCCTAACCAAGGTCCATTGAATTTTATTTTCGATGATATTTCATTCAAATTTAGTACCCTTGTATCTCGCTTCCTACAGCCCCTGGACCCTTGAATTTTGTTTTGTCAAATTTTATTTGTTTTGTTAAATTTGTTTTTGAACGGATAGTGGCAATGGCGGGTTGTTCATTTTTTCATTATTAGTCATACTCGATAGTGAAAACTTTGAGTTTGAATGATTAAGTACAATTTTTTAATCTTCATCAAGTGTGCTGATGCGAGACTATACCTCGGTGACTTCATTCTTAATTAATTATTGATTTATACGTCATTTTTTCATATCGGTGTACATAATTAATAGTAATTCATAGTTGATTTGAGGTGTGCCAGGAGATGGAAAGATTATTTTCAATTCGGACTGGCTTTTTTGAGTGAGATTCGAGGTTAGACTAACGAGTGAACCAGGCTATATTTTTACCGACTTTTCTAGCTAGAAAAGTAAGGTATTTTGTTAATACGTTTGGAAAATATGTTGAAGCGTGAGGGAAGGAATGAAGGGTTGACTGGTGTGTGATTGGTTGCTTCTTTGGCCTCGACATCGATTTTTTTAGTTTTTCGGGATCTCCTTGTAGCTGGATTCCGAGATGAAGAATCTTGAGATGGAGTTTGCATAGAAAATGGGGATATGATAGCGTGGATACAATTTATGAGTGTACGAGAAGAATACCAGCTGGAGGTAGCTTCAAGAGATGCCAGGAATCGGAAGTGATTAAGAATTGAACGACTCAGCCTAATATACAGTATACTAGACTAATACTAGGCTGAGAATAACGTATAGGAAAAAATGATTGTAGAGCTCTTTTTTTTACTTACTTTTCTAGCTCGAAAAATGCGGTATTACATCTGTAGCAAGATTGACAAGGGGAAAAAGCAGTCAACACTTTGGAGGCCCTGTATTACTTTCAGGATGAAAAAAAAATCAGGTTTCTTTATATTGGCCTATATTTACGCCTAAAGAATTTTCCAGCACTCACGTATCGAAAGTACGTTTTGAACTAACTGTGTTGCGTAGCGAAAGTAGCATTTTTCTGGTCACCAACAGGAAACATTGTTGCCGATATTTTCCATTGGTTGATTATCGGATTTTTCATCATACTGGGATGAAAAAGCTGTTCGTTTGTCATACTATGATAAGAGAGATAAACTCAAAATAATGGTGGAAACGTACATTCGATATGTTCGTGCTAAAAAGCACTAGGTACACTATAAGTGTCGAAAGTAGCATTTCGCTACGTTTGCGATACGAGCAGGAGGCAAGTATCGCGAGTATGTACGAATTGTGCGAGCCACTTCGACCCTTATAGTGTAATATACTATTCCATGTCCGCGGATCTCCTCCAAAACTACTGGATGGATTTTTTCGAGACTTAGATAAGTTATAGTCTCAATTTGAAGATGGGCACCAACAATGTTTTCGACATTTAATGGATGGTAATTTCTCAGAGCGTTTCCAATTGAGTTAATCCAATTCTGTATAGGTTACGGTTAATCATATTGGGAGTAATCGAAATATAAATTTGCAAAGATCGCAGAAACAACTGTTATATCATCGTAGCAGTTCGGGCAGTGGGGAGGGAGAGTGGTTTTTCTGGAGACGTTTCGTAGGTTTTTGATGACTCCTAGCCTACATTAAAACAAAATTCAGGTTTCCTTATTGGATTATAGGTATTTTTACTCTCTTATCAGTTGATGTGACGTCATAGTGTTTATAAACAGAGTTTTATTACAATCATAAATTTTTTTTTTTTATTATGCGGCACTGCCGTCGATATGTAACAATTTAAATGACAAAGACCGACGTTTCGGTAGTTACAACTACCATCTTCGGGGTCAAGTAATATTGTCCATTCAACAAATATTTGGCATGATTGACAGGTCATTGGTATTTAATTTAAAGAGAGGGAGTGATTTTCTCAATGATTTTTGCATTGTGAGAAGAAAAGTCGTGTATTACTCACGCGACTGCGTGAGTGTTTTTCCTTAATGGGCGGGAACGTTTTAATCAACGATAAATGTGATTCATAGCAAGGGGGACCAGGGAAAAAATTGTTATTTTGCCGAAAATTGCCGGAACGAGAATACATGCCGAAACTGACGAAAAAGCCGGAATTGTGACGGAATCGTCTTTTACGAGTAAAAATTTTCAAATCACTATCTCTTCTGTCCAAAACATCATAAATTAACCATACGGAATCATTAGACGAGTATCTACGCATGTCCGAGGAAACTACGTCGCGTCGTGAACTTGATTCTGGGTGTGTTGTGTAGTGAACGATCAGGTGACTCTTATCTCATTGCGTGTAAATGCCTGGAAAAAACGAATTCATCGACTGTATGCACTTTTGTGAATAACGCGTTAATGCACTTACAAGGGAGTATTATTCTCAGATAAAGTGTCACTTCTCGTCTCTGATGCGGCACCCTATACGATAGCTGCCGGGGAAAATCCAGGACTACTACACATTACCTGCATCGCACATGGACTTCATCGCCTGTGCGAAAAAGTTAGAGAATGTTTCCCCGATGTCAATGCTTCATTACGTGCATGCAGGTCGAAAAATATTCTTAAAGAGTCCGGCCCGTATACAGAAGTTCAACAAAATTAAGGTATAAGAACTACCTCCTGACGTTGTAATTACGAGGTGGGGTACCTGGGTCAATGGGGCAGTCTTTTCTGCAAATAAGTTCGAAAAATTCAAGGAGGTAATCGACGAACTTCCAAACAAATGGAAAAAATTAAGCTACTTATTGAGAAGGCGATTTTATCCACCCATCTCGCATTCATAAAATCTTACGTGTCGTAAATAATAATAATAATAATAATAATAATAATAATAATAATAATAATAATAATAATAATAATAATAATAATAATAATAAAACTGTTATATTAATCATTTTCTCTCACTTATTGGTGTTACCATCGACATACAAAGTGTAAAAATCTGATTTATGTTTACTAATTGAGGCGAGTAAATGGGTGTTGTTGATCGGGTAATAGAGATAGTAGGTAAAAGTCCGTTCTGCTGTTACCACAAGTAGCAGATGAGCATGTTACGTATAAGCGATAGACATCCGTTGCTGCCAAACCATTTAACATATGAATTCCACTACATAAAAGAGCACCTCTGTAATTCAACGATGACTATAATAAACTCGTAACAATTTTGAAACGCGTGCGACACTCGATTTTCATACTAAAATCAGTGGCGCATTCTACCCGCGACTACTTCATTCATTTTTTTCTTTCCTTTCAAAAGGAAGGTTATCTTTAAATCTGCTTTCATTTTTGAGTGTGCGACAGAACAACAACTCGTATTGTGTACGGTGGGGAGGGAATAAATAAAGAAGAAATAAGAGAGGAAGGAAAGAAAATAAATGACTGTGCGTATAGCATTGTATGGTGCACAATACGAAACTATCTAAAACCAATACTGTGTTCCTGCCCTTAAAAATTAAACCCCAGTGTCAAAAGCAAGCAATTTGGGTCAACTGATTCACTGACAGAAATACATTATGCAACTTCATTTTAAGTTACTCGGTCTTGTTCTCTATTGTAGGTTATTATACTCGCGTACTTCCGACATAGGCATAGTATCGGCAGCATGGAGTTTCCAGTGTTGGTGACACGGCGTAAAAAGATGATCATACAGTTGAATTTGGGCCTGTGAACGGTTTTTCAATTCTATTTCCCACTTCATTTATCAATCAAAACCTTCGGTCGAACGTAATTATGCAAATATTTTGTCTTTAAGAAAAATTACTTACGAAATTTACTGTGGTATTAGAGGCAGGTACATTCCGGTGTAAGTATACATTTAGATAGCTTTCCTAAGCTAATTAAAGAAGAAAGCTTACGCAGTTGTGTGAGTAGAGCCGACCATGTTATTTTCCCATTCAAAAGTTGCCACATATTTCATGTTTTTGCCGGCAATTTAATTTACAATAATGTTTGTATTTCCCTTTTCAATCACATTTTTTCAATTAGGGAGTAAGTATTTTCCTGCCCTATATTTCCAATTGGTCGTTCGTTTTTTTGTTTTTTCTTTTTTGTTTTTGTTTTCTTTTTCAAACTTACTCTTCCTGCGATCTCAAATGTATAGTATATCTCTTCTTCCGTTGTACCAATAATATATATAATACAATGACTTCAAAATTAAAAATTGATACTCCGATCAATAGTTTCGTTTAACTGACTATACATATATTGACTATTATAGACAGGTCGAAAGCTTTCCCGCATCACATTGAAATCTCGTAACTCTCAAGAAAAATATATTCCATTTTGTAACCACCTTTCGAACAGCCTCTTCATCCAAAAAGTAAAATAAATTACTCATATACCATACTGTAATGAAATAATTTTGAATAATCGAAGTTCGTTGAGAGTCGCTGTTGTGTCGTTGAAATGCACAGCATTTATCATATTATACATATATACAGTTCATTTCGATTTAATGAACGTCTGTTTAACGAAGAACGCAATTTAACGAAGTAAAACTTAGTTCCCTTGAGGAAAACTTGCTATAAAGAAAAATTTGTGCTCAATTTAACGAAATTCAAATACTCATACGTACAATAAACACGGAAATCCCATCGATTTTAAGAAAACGTGAACCTCTCATGTCAAGAATCGTATTTTACTCCCCGATAGCACGTGTAAACAACGTTCCTTGAGAGCGTACATAGAAGTTCAAAGTGTAATTGGAACAATATACGATACCAATTTTGATGAATTTCTGTTTTTCGATGACAATTGCTCCACGACTGAACTAAAGATCAATGAGGATATTTTAACGAGCGTCAGTCTACTAATACTGAAAACAACAAAACTAGTGAACAGAGCCGGCGAAAAAGAGGAGGAAAGGTAATTTTTCACCGAGCTCACGATACCTACTCATGAGACCCTACTCATGAGACCCGGATTCATTCAGAAATTGGGGGAGGGGGAGGAGAGCCTCCGAATAGCAACGTCAATTGGAGCTCACTAATAGCAGAATCTTTCCGGGCTTATTTGACTCTTGGTGAGCCTGCTGATGAAATCCACAGTTTTTATGAAGAGGCACGAAGTAGATGCATTTTTACAATGTTTTCTTTGGCGTCATAGCTAAAATAGATAAGGTATTGCATAAAAATTACAGTAATTTTTAAACCAGAAAAAAATTACAAATTTTGTGCGAAAATTTCGATAAGTTTGATTCAATAAAAACTCGATCTAACGAAATTTTTCCTTGCTCCCGTGGTCTTCGTTAAATCGAGAGTCGACTGTATTATACGCAAATAATTTTGTATTTCAATCTAAAAGTCAAAAATAACTTGTTTGATTATCAATAAAATTGTACATTAAGGAAATTCAATACGTTCCTACCCCCTCCCCCCTTCTCATCAAATGAATAATGCATGATAGGTATAATTTGCATGGTGTGCGCACCTCGAAACATTCTTTAATTTCGGGATTGCGAAATTCTCAATTTTTTCTCACCGAAAATACCCGAAATGCACATGCACAACTTCAAGTAAAACTCTACAATATGCAATACCTATTTGATTTTTTTACCAATTCAGATATTTTTTCGAACAATTATCTCCGAAAAAAATTATAAATACATTATATTAATAAATAATGAAATGAAATCAAACCAATCGTACGGCTATGTTCTACTCTGACCAAATGTAAAGAAGTTGTTCACTAATTTTTATTTTGAATTTGACCGTCGTTTTTCGTAGAGCGGCGTGCCGAGACTGGTCAAAGTTGTTTAAAAGCTGTAGAGAATTTTTTTAGTGTCACCCCGCTTTCGTACAGAGTTGTGAGCTGTAGTTGAAGGACAAAATTAACGTAGTTTTCGATCTAGTATTGATAGAAGTCCTACTAATTCAGAAAAAAAAAAGGAATCAATACTTACTATGACTCTTTTTATTCCCTATATTCATACGCTATTTGACGGAAAGAATATACGATTGTAATGTATTTACTCACTATTACCTTTTATTAAAGAAATAATTACTGTGTTTATACAGATCACTGAATCGAATATACCTACTACGTAAATTGTTTTCTCTTAGTATAGTCGTGTGTCTACGTGGTAAAGCTATTTTGTAATTCATAGTTAGCGCAGTTGAACAGTATGCGTAAGGAATGAAGGGGAGGTGAAAATACCCGAAAGTTTTTAGCCAGTTCCCGAGAAAATAAAAATGACTAGAGAGGAACTGTTTCGCTTGCCAATTTGTTTAAGGTAACACTGAACAGATATTGTACATCGAACGATAGCGCATTTCCAAAACAATTTTTCGAGTTGGGCATTTTCAAAATCTACCCACTGTTTGCCTGTCAGACGAAAGACCTCAAGAAAGGAAACGTCAAAAAAGAATGAATGAATCCTTCGAAGCTGAAGTTGTACAAAAAAGAGTGGTGTGTACGAAATTCTCAATTATTTCTTTCAGAAAATGTTACTTTCTGGAAAATGAATTAATTTTAGAATCCTCAGCAAAATGGTTTAATATAATATCAAAGCTCCTCCATTTTTTTATTTTATCATTTGTTTTTGCGCGAGTCTAGAAATGTACGTCAATATTGGAACCTTTATAAATTAATATAACTTATAAATACCCGATACATATTTCAGAAAAATAATATAATTTCTTTGCCTTGATTTATTTCATCAATTGTTCTTTATCCGAGAATTAATTATAGGTGAACAGGAACAGGAAAAATGGTGTGCTATAACTTTAGATATCAACAGTAAAGAAAAAAGTGCGTATAATGTGGTGCCACTTTAAGGATGTAGAGAAATTTTCAGAATCAAAACAATTATATTAAGTAAGTAAATGAAATATCTACGAGGAAAAAACTTAAAATTTAGGCTACTTGGATTTTCTTTCATAGTGGAGATTTTTGCATAATATCGTGGTAAAAAAAAAGAAAAAAAAAAGAAAAAGAAACATGTAGGAAGTGAAAGAATATATTTTTTGACTACAGTCCCATCTAAAATGAATGATTGAAAATGAGAAAATACAAATAACATAATTATTAAGATTTAAAATTGTCCCGAAGATATTTCCTCTTCTTAATAAGAATAATAAGCATATGATGAGTAAATCGAGAGGAGCCCTCGTGTATTTTTTCATTTTTTCTTAGATTTGGTAGCACGTGTCCATTTTCTATAATAATAAATTGTTCCGAAGCTGAACATGGTACTATTGAAAATAATCGAGAGTTACTTGTGGAGATCGGTTCAGGGTTGGTAAATGTGAGCCAAAACTGACAAGTTCCTAACCTCTTCATCTTACAAATTCTGGCTGATCATCTTGACCTGCCTCATGGAACGGATTGGTGGGGCAGAGAACAACTGGGGAGGATATTATCATAAGTACTTCTGTTAAACCTTTTCATGTCAGTTCCTTTTTATATCAATTTTATACGCGGGCAAGATATTATCTACTGTACATGAAATTGGGAGAAAATAAATGAAAACACAATTTGATTAATCTTGCCTTGGAAAATTCTATGTAGTAATGTAGCCGGGAAGGGGAATCCCTCTCTTCTTCAGGACCCCAATTTAGTCTCTTCGTAATTTTCTATCAACAATTACAAAAATTGATAACGAGAAACTGAAACGAGTTTTCAACCTTTCATCTCTAGACCCTCGTCGTCAATCTAATTTCGCCAATGACCTTTTTTCCTTCCTCTTTTACTTGTTTTCCTTTCTAAATAATATTTAGTCCAAAAGTTTGCTATCAATTCAACAATTACAGTTCAGAAATTTGATAAATTGAACCAGTTGGTAATTGTGGTGCTCCATATACTAAACTGGTTTTTAATATATTAGTGTGCGAATCAATAAAGGAATTTTGTTTTATCCTCAAATAATAAATTGGATAATTTAAATTAAAATTTAAACAATCGAGTTGAGTAAAACCTACCGCCATCAGTTATTTCATTTCATATTTTTAGAGAAAAAACAATTAATATGATGAAAGTGTACTTGATAATCTTTCAAGTTTGATGCTTCAGGTGAAAAGAATTTCGTTTTCTAGTTCCACAAATGGGAAGAATAAAGAAAAAAGGGAAGAAGAACGATGGTATAGGTTTCTAGAAAGGGAAAAGGGGGAACTCAAAGAGGAAGTTTGGAACGAGTTGGTGAATGGAAAACTGTATACGACCGTACTCAGAAAATATTTTTCCTGAATAAATCACACAAGTACATTATCAGAAAAATTGGAAGCGATACATTGTTGAACAATTTATATTAGGTAAACTGATTTTTTTTTGAAAACTGATTTGTAATATAAGTGTTCTTTTTCCCTAATTTTAAGCAATAGTTCATAAAATCAGTTAATTTCTTGCTGTTTACTTATCAATTTTTTAGTCTTTCAATTAATTCTTGAATTTGATACCAACCTCAAAGGAAGTTGCTTTGAAGATGATATAAACTAAAGTTGAGATGATCTGAATTTTTTTTTATCGTCCGCGATGAATCCCCCCCCCCCCAATTGTATCGGATAACTTCGATGCTACTGTACGTCTATTATTATTTCGAAAATTTTAGCTTTTGGACTACTGTATAGCTTTTCACTTCTCTGACTATAAACATACCTACGCAATATAATGCAAATTGTCTTACCTGCTATAGCCATCCACGGATAAAATGTATGATTAGCATTCTGTTGGTGAAGTTGGGTAGCTACAGAAGGTTGCGAAGTGGCTGAATTTAGGGAACACGTATTCCAGGAACCAGTTAAGGATGAGGTGACAGACGAATTCCGTACAGATCCGCTGGACGCACCAGGACTGGTGGATGGATCACCGCCGACCAGGCCAAGACTAGTGTTAGCGTAGGCTGAAATCCTAGAGTCTGGTGTGCAAGCAGAAGGTCGCACTGGCCCAATCAGAGGATTAGAACTAACTCCACCGGCCGAGGACGCGGAATTCCACACGTCTTTGGCAGCAGCCACTACAGCTGCGTACCCATTTTGATGACTGGTTTCCTTAGTACATTCAGACTTGGACGATGAGTTATAACTATTCGATTGCTGACTTTCATTGCTGTATAATTTACAAGCAGCCGCTGCCACCGATGCGTCATAGGGACTATCTTGCGGTGGTCGACTTTGATGTAAAGAGTGATGATGATGTTGCGAGGAAGCATAAGGTGACATTCCCAGACCTAAAGGAAATCGATAGGCAGCAGCTACTGTATTATGGTCCTGATGATGGTGAGCTGTAGTGGCGCCTGCCGACTGATGATGGTGATGACCACCATAAAATCCACTTTGTTCGAAATAAGAATTCATGACTGCTCGCACCAAAAATTCACGTCGAAGGCGAACGTTCAATTCAATAGAATAATATATTATACATATGACGAACTTATAATCCGCGAACAAAAATGGTTGTACTCGAGCCGCATAAATTAATTCTTTTGAAGTATTTCAAACTTTTCTTACGTCACCAATATCGTTTTAGCTGATGATCTTGGACGAATCGTCATCGCGTACACAAACAAGAATCTAATTTTTATTGCGCGATCGTGAAAAAAAAAAAAAAAAAAAAAAAATGAAAAAAGAAAGAGCAAACCAGAAAGAGAGAAAAAAAAAAGTATTTATAACGAGACCGTCAAGAGGTATCGACAATTGTATGAGAGATATTTTGTTTGAATGGTCTGTTCAGTTGAAGTGAGAAAAAAAAAATTTATTAGGCTCTTAAATACTCGTAAAAACGCGCGTGCGAGTGCGTCCCAACTCGTAAAAACTTAATCGCGACAATAATAATATAATGAGATCGTAAAAATTTATATATTTTATAGCTGGCTCGCGCGCGACGACATGAAAGAACGTAAACACTGCCGTAGTCTAGATATGTGATGCTTTAACGACTGAAACCCAATCAGTACTGAAAAGCTCTACTAGCACTGAAACCATGTGACTGCCAAGTACCGGGGGTACAACGAGCGAACTGTCGTAGTTTTACACTTCACGTTTCACGATTATCCGCGCATTTCCTTTTTCTATCGTCTTTTCGCTATGAAACGGGTTAAGTCGCGGGGAGGGAGAGCGGAGGACGGGCTGCCACGGCGGCGGCTATTAAAAAGGAATTCGAGTTTAGAGGTGAAGAATCTGGCTTCTGCATCAGTCGCGGGGAAAGACGGATTACTACGGGGACGCAGCCAATGGGGTAGCGATTCGTCACACTGATCCGTATGTGTGCGTGCGTATGTACGAGACGGGTCGGCCTCTGTGTAACACACGAGACGAGGAGTAGCGCGAGCCGAATCAAAGCGAAGCGAAGCCTTCTTGTCGGCGTCTTTCTTCTGCGCGTTCATTGTTATTCGTTTCTCTCTTTTATGGTTTTTCCCTTCCGGGCTTCCGAATGTGAATGAATGAATGACGCGATAGTAGCGTTCAGAACAAATACGTATAATCGTCGCGCTATCTGCCTGAAACAATCATTAACTTTAACGTGTTAATATTAGAAACAGTTCTCTTCTTAAACTAATTTTTTTCATTTTTCTCATTTATTTTACTCATTCATCGTATAGTAATTTCTTCATTATAGAGGTACCGTTCTCTGTGATTATATTATTATTATTTATTATTATTATTATTATTATTATTATTATTATTATTATTATTATTATTATTATTATTATTATTATTATTATTATTATTATTATTATTATTATTATTATTATTATTATTATTATTATTATTATTATTATTATTATTATTATTATTATTATTATTATTATTATTATTATTATTATTATTATTATTATTATTATTATTATTATTATTATTATTATTATTATTATTATTATTATTATTATTATTATTATTATTAATATTTTGCTATGCACGGCCTTTGCCGGTATACTGATTCATATAGGCTATCTACAATAGCAGGTCTATAAATAGTGTGTAGAACTTAAGTATTGAAAGTACATAATATTATTCTTCGCCAATGACTTTCCGAACGACCCTTGTTGTGTGTAACATTACTGCCTTCTGCATTGCCCTGATTTTCTTTGTTGCGCCACCTAGTTCCCTTATATTTTCAACTGTTCTCTTTGGAATTAGTCCCGTAGCTGTTATCACTATTGGTAGGATTCGCGTCTTTGTTTTCCAGTTTCGCTGTATATCTTCTGCCAGCTCTTTATACTTATTCATTTTCGTCTATATGGTATTTGTCATGTTGTTAGTTCCTGGGACCGCTATGTCTATCAAATAGATCGTTTTTGTTTGTTTATCTTTCAGCACTATATCAGGTCTGTTGTGCGCTACTGTCTTATTTGTATATATTGTTCTGTCCCAGAGTACCATGACATCTTTGTTTTCAACTACTTCCACTGATTCGTACTCCCAGTAGGCTTTGTTTCAATCTTCATTCCCCACTTTTCAATGATTGCCATATGGACTACTTTTGCAACACTGTCGTGTCTTGTCTTGTATTACTCTGCTACCAGGCTTTCACACGAGCTGATGATGTGCTGAATGGTCTCGCCAGGTTTTCCACACATGCGGCATATATCTTCCTGTATAGTGTCATCTCTAATAATGTATTTCAGGTAATTCCTGGTTTTTATAACTCCGTCCTGGATGGCAATCATGAACCCCTCGGTTTCCGGGTACAAATAGCCATCAGTGAGCCACATAGTTGACGCCTTCCTATCCACTCCACTGTGTTCCAGTTCAGCCAGGTACTTGCCATGTATTGTCTTTGCTTTCCACTGCTCAATCATGGTTGTGTTATACTCTTCCTTTTTTTTTCTGGCTGCCCCTGTTCTCTGAGCCTAACAGTCGTTAGTCCTTTGTCTGCCTCAACTATCGCTTTGTGCATTTTTGATGTACTGCTCTTGTTTTCGAAGTATTTCTTGACATTTACTATTTGTTTGTCATGGAGCCACTGAAGATTTGTTACTCCTCTTCCTCCATCACTCCTTGTTATTATTGTTCTCTCTACTGCAGATTTTGGATGCAACATTCTGTTCTTCCGCATCATTATCGAACATTTTCTAATAGTGTTCCGCAATTTGTGAAATGAATCTCATAGGCTAGTTGTTCCTTTGATTTAGAGCATTCAAGTACTTGCGGACTAAAATATAGGACCTACTAAATAGTCTGATGATAATGAAAATTCATCTACCAGTATCAGACACTTTGATTGGGAAATAAGTAAGAGCATGTATTACTTCATGCGATCGAAAATCCTGTATTCATAATGCAAATCACGATTCTATTTCTGCAATCAATCTAGAACACATCAACCCTACCGTACTTACTATTTTGAACCTCTTTCTCCTGTTAATGAATAATGATTCACTTGCGCTCGTTAGTCTTTTCATCCGATCGACTTCATTCACAAAAGAAAACACAAAACCAGACCGTTTATTTCGTATGGGTACTCTCCGAAGTGGTTCAACTTTTCGCTACTAAGGACTTTGTTCCAAATTTCATAATTCACGAAAAGCCGAAGCTAGATGCGATCACGAATCAATAATACCTACTAAAATATTTACGTCTTTCGATATTATCAGACGATTTTTAATCTTGTTTTGTTATTTTCGGCAAAATAATTCTTCGATCAGTTTATTGTGGATCAATTTTTAATTCGAACAAATTCATACCTTCAATCTAATACAACGGAGTGATAATAATGAGGCACTAGACAGCCGACGATGATGATAGAAATTTTCTACGCACCAATTGAAAAATAGCATCACGATGGTCGAATGACCGCCGATAGCACCCTCGGTGTCAACACGTATAGCAACGAGTGAGCGCACCCCCGAACTGACTGACTGACCGACCGACCGATCCACACCACGTTCGACGGTTTGTTCACAAAGTGTGCTTTATTATATAGGATTCTATTTTGTAAATTTGTAGGCTCGTGACTAACCACGAGTGCGGTACCGAATCGTAGGCTTTTTGGTAGTCTATATAGGCTGTAATTTCAATTTTGTCCTCGTAAGTACGAGCCATTACATATATAGGCTGTACACAGCTTCCTATTGTTTTTCTTGGCCTGTTCCATAATCAACTGGTCTATGACCAACTGTTCCTTACATCCGTAGGCGTTGTTTCTACATCCATTTTGTTCTTCATAGATGATACCATTGTTTGTACAGTGCTCGTTATCTTGATTGTTAAACATGCTGTGAATATTTTGTACGCTGTGAGGAGGCACACTATTGGTCTGTATTTGGCCGGATCTTTTGTGTCACCTTTTTTTGGTTTCAGGTAGGTGACGCCTTGCGTGAAGAATTCTGGCACCAGATCAGGATTCCCAACTCTAAATTTTAAATTTTATTTTATTTTTATTAATTTTCGTTCTTATTTCTGGACTCGTAAAATTTTTGTATTATGTTGTTTCACTCTTTACGCACTAAACACTTGAATTTGTTACCCATTTTTTGGCCCGGTAGAAAAGAGGAAATGAACAATAAAAATAGATGAAAAACACTCGCGTTAATGATGTCCAACAATATTTTAAGAAGAGAACATTTAAATATGATATCTCACAATAAGAATATGAAGTTAGCAGTAAGAAAATGGATAGAACATTGGTAAATTAATCGCGCAATAAGATAGTAAGTAAACACGTTTAAATAATTTTCTCCCCCATACCCGCAGCTGCGTCAAAGAAGTAGAAATGAACATCATAATTTTTTAAAAGGAACTGTAGATAGCGCAATAAAAAGTTGTGGGTAAATGAAAAAAATTATATAGTGATTCTACCAACTACCCGGTACTCCATACTGAAGAAGCAAGGCGCGCTTTGCTTTGAAAGGACGCGGGGCCTCTCCCTTTTCCACTTCAACAAAATCTCTTTTGCCGCCTCACCTCGGGTACGACAACAGATTTTTGACGTTCTTATTTGAAAACCAAGAAAGTATTTACAAAAAACCTGCTTGGTAAATGGAGGGCACGTACACAGAAATATTTCCTCGACCTTGTTGGGTATGGTTACAATCCAGATGCAGTACATCGATCCAGATGCAGTACATTGGTAGATGCAAGATTGCTTCATGATATTGACAGGTAAGAATACCCGCGGAGTTCATTTGGACCTAGATGCCTTTGTTCCACCTCAGTCCTCAACTCATTATTTATGTTCAGGATTGTATATTATCAGTTATTGTTTGTATAGGGAAAATTTATTGTTCAATTTGAAATAAATATCATGAGCCTAGTTACTGTTGAAGTTATTGCTCATCCACATCATTCTATTGTTCATTGACCTAAGGTTGAATGACTTCATTTTTAATGCTCGCACGGGGTCTTTTATTGCTCCTCAACTTATTGCCCAAATCATCTATTT